>CAUYPK010168687.1:0-14999 GCA_963574355.1 Loris lydekkerianus
TATCAGACCTTTGTCAGAAACATAACCTGCAAATATCCTTTCCCATTCTGAGAGCAGTCTACTTGCTTTACTTATTGTGTTCTTGGCAGTGCAGAAGCTTTTTAGTTTGATCATATCCCAGTAATGTATTTTTGGTATTGCAACAATTTTTTTTAATAAAAAAAAAATTTTTTTAATCTCTGCTTTGGAAAAATCAAAGCTGTGGCATTATTGGGACCCCATGTCTGCTGAGAACCAGTTCCCCGTGAATAGGACTCATTCTCTACCTTGTTGCAGCCCCTACGTCTCCCCCTTGGGGATCCTGGGGTTGGGTAGGTAGGAGGGCTTGTGCTGGCTGCAGAGACAGAGGAAATGATGCTGGAACAGGGGAAGAGAGCAGATGTCAGCCCCACATGACCTCTGATGAAAATACAGCCCCTTAGGGGCTGAAAAGAATGCTGTGCCAAATAATCCAGCCAACAGGTCTCCCGGGCCCGAGTCCAAGTCTCTGTAACCAGCTGTGCTCCTTTCTTAAAGTCATCTCTTTACCTGACCAAGGGAAATAAATGTGATTAGGCAGATTCCTGTTTAAAAGTCAGCAGATGGCAATAGAATAAACCATTCTTATTATCACTAACATTCTTCTCCTGTTCAGTCCCTAATAATTTTCTCTGCCAGAAAAGAAGAAAGGCAGAAAGAGGCCCCAGAAGAAGCACACGGGGCCTATGGAGATTAAGCTCACTGAATGACCAGTACTGTGGCAGAGATGCCCTCTGGTCACTACACCCTTTGGGTTGTCCATGTGCCAACAGAGTGATTCATAAGACTCCTGCAGCTGGTGCAATCCTCCCACATGCGTATGTATGTGCTTGTGTCTACATCCGTGTGTGTGTGTGTGTGTGTGTGTGCTTATATCTTTGTCTTTGTAAAGTCATTCTCTCTGATACCATCTAAGTTTCCTTCATGTGAAATAGCTGAAAAGATGTAAGGTAACGTCTGAGTTGCTTACAAATCTTTAGACAATGATCATTTTCTCTCTTGTACATTTTGGTTTCCTGTAATCCACTTAGCAGTGTGTGCTTAAGACACAAATCTCACATGCAGGTCATTTGCCCAGGATCTTCATCCAGTGGACGACAGCAGAGCTGCTTTCTCCAAAGCAGCTTGGCCAGTTGCTGTTTCCCGTCCCTCCCAGAGAGGCAAGCTGTGATCTGCGAACCTGCCCACACCCAAGGCCCTTTCTGCAGGACGTAATGTTGTATGGTTTGGCCCCAGGGCAGCCTGGAGATGAGGAGACACAGGAGTCTGCATCCAGCATCCAGACTGCAATCCAAGTCTCTGTCCACAGGCTCTCAGCTCCCCCACCCCCATCTGGGCTCTGCCTGCCCAGGACCAGCTTGGCACTGCCAAGGCCACAATCTTGTTCTTCCCATAATGCTGGGTTCTCACAGGACCACTCATGTCTTTGCACATGTCCTTCATCCTGTCTGGAATGAAATTTCCCTCGTCTTCCTAGCCACCCTTTTATCATCCTTTGAGGGCCAGTTCCAGGGATGTCTTTTCTGTGTGTAAAGGTCAGGACTTCTTTGGTGGTGAGTGACAGAAACCCAAACAGAAAAGGCTCCAAACAGAGAATTTATCAGCTCCTGAAACTCTATCTTAGAGAGAGACTGAGTGGGGTTGAACCCCAGCAATCAATAAGACAGGGCTGAGGTATGACACCAACTCTATCTTGGTCCCTCCTGACTATCTACCTCTGTCCCACAGCCTCAGGCTCTGGGATGGGGGTGGCTGGCACCTCCTTCCCCACCTGGGATGATGGTCTCACTTCCCAGACTGGCACCTGTGAGTCAGGGACTCCCAAAGACAAGGTGTCACTGGGATTCACAGGCAGAGAAACTGGCTGGCGTAATTACTGAAAGCCTGCTGCCTGAGTGCATGGATAACGTCAAAATCATAGTTCCATCAGGTAAAATTAGTCAAAGGTGAAAAAAGAAATAAAGCTAAAATGTGCTTTTGTTTCTGTTAGAGACAACGAATTGATTAACTCATTTGTCATTCTCCCTACAGATTCACCATTAATCACAGAAAACTTCCATTTGTGTAATATTTGTCATTTGTAAAGAACCTTCATGTAAGCCCATGTGATCTCACATCACCTTTCCCCGCATGTGGGTCATCCTATGTCTTGTTTGGATTTGGTGAAAGGCAGAGGGGCTGAGATTGACCAGACATGGGTACCTAGTCAGGGCACACACGGGATGTTCTTAACCCCATGGGACTTCAGTTTTTTCCTCTGGAATATGGGGATGGGGGGGGGCAACAGTATAGTTTACACCCCCTCGAGGCATTATGTGTCAGGATGAACAAGGTGTTGTAACAGATTACCACACAGACAGTGGCTTAAAATAGCACTGGTGTATTATTTCACGGTTGCATAGGTTGGGGGTTTATCATGAATCCCTTCAGGCTAAAATGAGGGTGTCTGCAGGATGGAGCTCCTTTCTGGAGGCCGGTAGAGAGGATATATCCTTGCTCATACAGGCTGTTGGTGGAATTTGTTTTCTTTCCTTGTAGAACTAATGTCCCTGCTCCCTCAGCAGCTGTTAGCTAAGGGTCAGTCTTGGTTTCTGGAGGCTGTCAACACTGCTGGACTCAGTGGTTTCTTCCTCCACTCTCAAATCCAGCAATGCCCTTAAAGTTAAGCCTCTGTCATCCAAATGGCTACCCCTCGTCCCCTGCAACTCTCTGACCCTTCAGTGCCACTCTTCACTGGACAAGTCACCTGAATAACCCAAGATACTCCCCTTCTGTTTGGGTCAGTTGATTAGCAGCCTTAATTCTCATCTGCTACGCAATGTAACATACCCACTGACATAACACTGTGGAAGAAGTTCACAGGGGACCATCCATCACACGGATTTACAATTCCCACTTGTAAATTTGAGCACTGAACTTCTAGGGACTGGGTTTATCATCATGTAACATGGTGTCGGCAAAAGCAGATTCTGACAGCAGACTTGCCCAGGGCTCACCCCATCACCAACACTTTGTGGTTGTGTGGTCAGGAGAAAGTCACTTCTTTGTGCCTCAGTTTCCCCACCTTAGACTGGATATGATAACTACATATCTCCCTCAAAGGCCTTTCATGAACATGAAAAATAAATGTCAGCCATAATTGTCATCACCATATTTACCAAATGCTTTTTCTTGTTTATTTCACGGTGTCTTCTCTACTTATTGCTGAAAACCCGTCCCTCCAAGGGGTTTACAATCATAAGAGCCAGGCAGGGATAATAATAATTTTACTTTGGGCAGAAAGTATTTTATCTGCAGTACCTAACGTCACCCTCATGCACACAAAATCCCCGTGGAGTTGACATTCCCACTTTACAGATGAGAAAATCAAGGAGAGGAGATGAAAGGACCTTGCCTGTCCTGAGGAGGAAAAGGGGCATTGGAATCTTGGGAGGCATCTCTCTAAGGTAAGCAAATGTCCCCATTCTTCCCCCTGCCCAGCCATGGCTCCCAGGATCTACACTGCTACACGGAACTGCAGTTACATACGGAAATGACTTTTACGCCTTAGGTGTTGGGGTTGGGGTGAGGGGAGAGGTTGAAAAATTTTAGACCAGACCTGCAATTTCCACCTCCGGCTTCACACCAGAATCACATGCACAACTAAGGAAACCAATCAAAGTCTGGCCCCTTCCCCAGTGAGATTGTATTTTTAAAACTTGGGGATGGGGTTGATGACAACATTCTTTAAAGTTTCTTCTAAACTATTCTTATGTACATAAAGTGTTGACAACTATGCCACTAAACTGGGAATTTCCTGAGGATAGACAACCAACAGCAACAAGGAAAAAAAAAAAACAAAAAAAAAAACCATGCACTTGGTCCCCATGAGGTGGTGAGCACCTGAGTAAGAGCAGCCCCAGTGGTGCAGGTTCTCTGTTCACTACCGCCTCCCTCTAACATTAACAGAGGGTTTATTGACTATCTGTTTTCTTTGAGGTTGTTCCTTTTTTGCTGCATTTTTTTTTTTCTTCCCTCCTTTGTCTTTCCTGTTAGGTTTTTATCCAGTATTTGGGAGCTATTTGCTGCCTGTTCACATTAGAGGTAAGAAACTGAGTGCCTGCCCTAAAGTGATAGGTCTGTGGACAGGGCTTTCCAGATGGGATAATATGGCTGGGCTGACTCATTTCAGGGTCAAGGTCAGTTATTTCTAGTTTCCTGTTTGTTGTTTCCATCCAGGCTTGTCTATGACCAAAGAGACTCAACTGGATGGGAAGGAGGATGTGGGGGTGGGGAGCTGATGACCCTGGGGGCCCGCAGTCTGGAGCTGAGCCAGACTCGGGCAGCCCCCTGGCTGGTGGAGGGGGAAGGCATTCAGAGGCACTAGGGACCCTCCAGACAGCTTTGTGTCGTCAGCTGCACCCAGGCTTCCATTTTCAGTTGGTCACAGTGTCCCCATCACCTGAGACATTTTAGGTCTCTTCAAGGTGAACTCAATTTTTTCCTGGTTGCCCCCAGTGCTGGGTTAAGCTGTCTTTGGTGGGTTAAGTCAGTTACTACTTGATCATGTTGCAACTTCCAAATTTTAGCCTTGTCCTCTTCTCTCCCTTTGCTTTGTCCTATTGGGTTTATATCACCTCCCATTTTCCTTACATTTCTTTATTAATTTGAATGATATTTCTAAAGAAAGTGAAGTAAATCAATGCAAATGATCAATTATGCTTACCTGGAATTTTCATGAACTTTTAATTTGGACTTATGAATTAAAAAGATAGAGGGAGAAATTATGTTGGCGACTGCCTGAAGATGCAGCCTTTCTCTCTCTCTGTCTCTCTCTCTCTCCTACCCTGGAGAAGAACTGTCCTCAGGAGGAATGCAGTGAGGATCTTCTGAGTACCTTCTGGCTGGGAGATGTTGGACTAGTTACTCGGCCTGTCTGGCTCTCAGTTTCTCCACCTGTAAGATGAGGGTGGTCATAGTTATTTCTATTGACCAGGACAGTGGTTCTCAACCTTCCTAATGCCATGGACCTGTTAATACAGTTCCTGTGGGTCATGACCCATAGGTTGAGAATCACTGGACTAGGGTAATTATGAGGATTAAATGGAACCATCCATACCTGCATTGGTCACCTAATAAATGCTGTGTTGCTATTCTTCATGTTATTACTGTTTGGCTTCAGAAGGAGTAAACGTTCATGTCTGTACAGACTAAAGGGCACTAGCTTAGTTCATCACCAGCTGAAAACCAGTTTCATCAAGACAAGGAGACCCAAGCTGGGGTCCATATCACCCCAGCCCTTCCTCTTGCCTCATTCCTTTACTCCTGACTCTCAACACATGAGTCAGGGGAGCATCATCTCTCTCCATTTTATGGCTTTATTTTCCTTGGCTGGGGTCACACCATTAAACCAAATGCATATCCAGCCTTTGGAAGTTCAGAAAGCTGAGACTTTAATATCTCTGCAGATGAGTGGGGTCAAGAACAGTCAGGAAGATGGCTTAACAAGATAGCCCCTTTCTGGGAGCCCAGGAAGACAAATGGCAGCAGTCCATTGTCACCCAGTCAAAAGGACCATTAACATTTTCTCTATTTGAGAAATATCTTAGGCTTCCTCAACTGCATTCTTGTCAGTTACCTGGGTATTTTGTATGTGACATCCTCTGAGTCTTGCTCAGCTATCTGGAACCAGACCAGGGAGTGACCACTGAAAAAGTGCTACTGGATTAAAAAGAATACAGTGACCAAATTGGATTAAATGGTTCATTTGACGTGTAAGGGGCCCTCTGATGCTACTCCCTGGACTTTACTCCCACTGAAATGCCATTATTAAGTCCTATGCCTTTTGCAAAAAAGTCAATTTATGACTCAAATTTAAACCCAAAAACTATTTTTAGCACTTACTGTGAGCTTTCATTTAATGTATTGCTTCACTCTTCCAATCATCTATCATTTCAGCAGTCCCCGTTCAAGTGTCCTTAGTGTTGTCACTTCCCTTCCCTGGGGGATGCTGAGATGTCACCGGCCTCAATGAGCTCCTTAAGTAAGCAGTCACGCACTCAAGTTGATTATACTCCTGCCTTACCAGGCAGGAACAGAGAGGTTGGATGTGGACAGAGGCAGCAACTTCAGTTCAAGAGACAGTGGAGCTGCTGAATCAAATGTGTTTGAGGCTAAGTAGGTGCTATGTACGTATTGGAGGCCAGGAGTGAAGCACAGACAGTGTGGGGAAGTGGCATGCACATTGTCACGCTTACCCCACAGAGAAGTGAACATTGTGAGTCAGCAAACACACACGGGTCACTCCCACCTTTGGCCACCTGCATGCGTCATCCTATGGGCTACAAGGCACCAGAAAAGACTCTAACGGGGAAAGTGACATTGTGCTTTTTGTATTTTTAAACCGATCTCCATATTGAGACCAGTGCTGCTGTCCCAAAGAGCAAATCTGATGCTGAAATGGGATAAGACACAGGGCAGCATCTCCTCTGCCTGGGCTCTTTTCTGGAGGCGGTGACGTCGAAAGGATTCCTGGCAACCCCCCTTCCCAGCTCTGACCTGCACTTTATCCTTGGTTTAAGGAAAGGCTCATTTCCCAAGCTTACTGCCCCTGAAAAGCTCCCCACTCAGTGATCTGTGCAAGATCAGAGTCAGCCCTTGAAACAATTCCAGAAATGAGGTCCTTTAGAAGTAGCAGGTGTGTCATACAAAATAGGAATGCTAAAGAGATTTTGAAAATGTGTCTGAGGTTTCTTTGCTTTTGAAACTAAAATGACTTTAGTGTTTTATGTTTTTTTTTCTTAAGTCTGGCATCAACAAATACCCCTGAGTTATCAAGTCAGGGGGAACCATAATGAATCAGTAAGGAATGCATTTATCCCAAACCCAAATATCCTTAGCTTTAAAAAGCAGGGGCTTATTTTTCCTCATGCAATAAAAAGTTCAGAGCCAAGGCCACCTGGACTGGGGCCGTTACCCTGTGAGTTAACAGAGATTCAGGCTTTCCTCTTCATGGTCCAAGGACATTCCAAAGCTGTCACGGCACAAGGAGAAAGAAGGAGACAACTCAAGGACATAATATATCGAAAAAGCCAACAGCCTACCTGAAATGCCAGCACCCTCTGTCCTGCATTTCAGAGTCCAGAATAACCTCTCATGATCACAACAGGCTGCAAGGAAGTAGGAAAACTGAGTTTCTGTCTTTCTAAGCTCCTACAGTAAAATAAAGTAAGAAGGTAGTTCCAAATGGATGTTGAAAGAGCCAGCATTTGGCATCATCATAGATATTGAGAAAGAAGATGGAGGAGCCAACAGTAAGTCTTTTGGCAGTTTTCTCTGGATACCGCCTCATTTTTCTCCATTTATTCAAATCAGAGATGAAAATGCGGCTTCTCCTTGACCAGAAAAGTTTCATTCGACCTCTTGGCCCTATTCTGTGACTTTTGTCTTGAATTTTTGAAGCAGTTTTCCATGTTAATAAAAAATATGGCATATTGTTGGCTTCAGATGAAAGATTAGAAAGTCTGATACCACTGGCTTCATCTGCTCCCATGGCCGGAGCCCTGTTCAGATGGGGCTATCCAACCTGCAGTCCCCAACGTTCCCTGGTGCAGACGTATGCAGACCTGGTCCCTAAAAACCTTCAGATGTGTCATCCCTCTCACATTCATTTGTCAATAATATTAACCACTTATTTTGTTCCAAGCACTATGCTAAACCCTAGAAATTCAGAGATGGGCAGAACATGATCCTCTTCCTCCAGGAACTTAGAGAAAATCATGGAAAAAAATATAGCCTAGGCCCAATTCTAATTGAGTAATATATGTGTCACAGAGAAATGACCATAAGCCGTGGGGGCCTAACAAAGGGGATTTTGTGTAGTCAGGGGGAAAATTCTCAGGGTAAATGGTGCCTGTCATAACCAGAAATGATCTAAGCTAAGAAGCAAGGACTTTTCATCTGGGTATAAGGAGATCATTGTACCTTCAGGACACGCAAGCATCTCCTCTCTCTCAAAATGACTCTTTAACTTAGGGGAGCACTGAATGGACCAGGTATAATTTAAAGTCTCTTAATCCCTTTCTCTGAACCCCTGGTTATTTGATGCTATCTTGTTCACTGATGTCTGTTTGGCAACACTGAACTGCCCACTTGACTATAGTGAACAAGGACTGTCATATTCATGTTTTGTATTTTTCTAAGTGCCCAAACAAGTCCTAGGTTTGCAAGGAGACCCAGTGATGGTTACAGCTGGTGGTGTGAGTACCTGAATATGTGCTCTGAGAGGAGAAATTCAAGAAACATGGAGAGAGCAATGCCTGTGCCCTTAGTTACTCATTCTTCTGGTTCTAGGCCATCACACTTCATAGTCAGAGTGAGGCACCATCTACTCTTGAAGCCACAGTACTCAGTACAATGTCAGGAGCAGAAAGGTGTTCACTACTTTTTGTTTAGTGGATCTTCTATGGTTTGAATGTGTCCCCTAAAGATTATATGTTAGAAACTTAATTCCCAACACTATAGTGTGGAGAAGTAGGTCCTTTCAGAGGTGATTAGGTCACAAGGACTGGGCCTTCATGAATGAATTAATATCCTTCATGCAGGTGTGGGTTTGTTATAAAAGTGACCTCCTTTTTCCCCATCTCCCTCGCACCCCCACTTGACCTCTGCCTTCTGCAAAGGCAAAATGCAGTAAGAAATTCCTTGAAATGTCCAGCCTCCAGAACCATGGGCCACTACATTTCTATTCTTTATAAATTACCTAATCTCAGGTATCCCTTTTATACCATTGTTGTATTCATGCCATCTGGAAGAAAGACTCAGACCCCACTTCATGTATGAATCAGATGGTGATTTATTACACCTGTGCAGGTGGGCTGTTGCCCTGAAGGGCAAACGGCCCCGAAGAGAAAAGCAGGTTGCTTTTTATACGTTTTTTGTGCTATGTGGCAAGCCAAGCAAAAACAGAAGCAGGACGTGGCTGGTTAGCTCAGGGGTGGGGTTACAGTGAGTCAGGGGGATTGGCACCGGTTCAGGGGGTTACACTGTGGCTGCTGGCATGGGGACAAACTTGGGAGATGCAGTACCTTGGTAATTTTTCCACCATTGTTCAGTCATTGCTAGGGGATTGGGGTAAGTTCTACCATTGTTACCTGTTGCTAGGAGTTCTTGGGAACTCAAGGAACTTCCTTGTTCTATTCTGAAAACTGTTTGAGGAATAAACCCAAGGGGGGTGGGGAGGAGTTGAGACGTGCGGGGACTTAGGCTGAGACAGGGGCTTTTAGGGGTTCTTTTGCTGGATATGACACCATCACAAATGAACTAAAGACAGAATCAGTACATGAAAGAGAAATGGAAAGTATTTCTCAAAGTGAAAGAAAATGAGATTTTAAAAGCCATTTCTCTAACATAGAGGTTGGTAAATGTTTCCTGTAAAGAGTTATACAATAAACATTTAAGGTGGTTGTTGCACCTGCTTAATGTTACTATCATAGTAATGAAGCAGCCTTACATGACACATAAATAAATGACCATGCTTAGTTCTAATAAAATTTTATTTAGATATATGAAAATTTTTCTTTTAAATTATTTTCACATGAAAAACGAATATCAAAATTCTTTTTATTTAATTTTAAGCATATAATAATGCAAAATAACATCTCTTTATGATTTAATGTCAACCATTCAATAATATAAAAATCCTTCCTAATTCATGGATTCTATGAAACTAGGTGGCAAGTTGGATTTGGACTTCACGCTATAGTTTGCTAAGCCCTACTCAATCCATTTAAGCAGATTCTCAGCTCCTGGAGTCCAACTGTGGAAGGTAATCCCCTGTTGAGTGTAGACATTTTGTCTTTCATTAACAGAAACTAACATATATGGAAAAATCAATCTGTTTTAACTCAATCTAATGTGGTCATTAAAGACTCTTCTCCCTTTATTATCTAATGCAGAAGTACAAGCAATAAAATTCTGCCTTGGCTCCATTAGGAAGCCAAACAATTAAATATCTAGGCAATCAATTGTGTAATTAATAACTTTGCCATTATGGTTCAGCTTCCATAAATCAAATGCCCTCCCCAAATGTCATGGCTTGCAGCCAAAGACCTCTACTCACAGGCATGACTGGGCAGGAATACAGAGCCATAGGCACCGGGTCCACCTGCCCTGGTCTCCAGGAACTTTAATTTTCATCATCTCTGAAAACTACTCTGAAACTCTCTCTGAAACTATCACTCTGAAAGAGCTCAGAGATCAACCGTGGGTTATATGGTCCCTAATCACTGTTACTTAAGAATATTTCTTACAGCATGTTCCTAAAGTCACCCCTAAAAATTTTACACAATATCTTCTACACATTCACCACTTCTTTTCCTCTTTGTAAAGAGGAAATATGTGAATATTTTGTATATAAAAGTACAGTTACCAACAATTTCCCATTTTCCCTGTGTATGGCAACTTTAAGGGTGACTTTGGAACATCCTGTAAGTCAAGATGTAGTACCTATATTCAAGAACAGAAAAACAAACACCACACGCACTCATTGTTAAATTGAACTAACCAGTGATCACACAAGTGCACGTAAAGAGGGCAGGGCTTGTTGATTTTGGTGCTCTAGTTTGAGGAGGAGGCCTAGGTTGTGAAAACACACATAGTGAGAATACAATGGAGTCCACCAGGCCAGGCCCTACATGACACAGCTGGTCTGGTCTGTTTAGGTCCTAAGTGACCTTCACCTCCTGTCTCTTATTGTTTTGTAAACAATAAGAATGTATTTGTATTTGTATTCTTATTGTATTTGTATTCTTATTGTTTTAGCTCCCACCCTAAAGATGCCCATCCTGAATAGGTGAGAGAGTTAACTTTTGAACTGTAAATGTTAGAATAGATTGTGAGTTGTCCTGTTTATTATTTAAAACAAGAATTATTATGGCCTTTGTTTTAGGAGGATTGATTTAGGAAATTAACTTCTGAATTGGAGATGTTGCAATAGATTGTCTCCAAGTTGTGCTGTGTATTATTTAAAGTAAGACTCAATGTGGTCTTTACTGTGAACCACTATGTAAAAAACTATAATTTTGGAAATGGAAGAACAGAACAGTCTTGGAGAGGCCACTCTCACTGTTCTCCAGAATCACCGGCCTTCTGACAAAGTTTGGTGGACCTGTCCCCATCTCTACATATTGGCTAACAGTGATAAGCGATGAACCCTCTTTGTCCAGTAACAGTTGTTTCATCTGGCGCTCCCATTTGAATGAAAGTTCCACCTGTGCACCGGGCACAGAATGCATGAGCTCAAGAGTCTGGACAATGCAGAGAGGGAAGCACTGGGGCTTTAGAACATTGGCTGTGGGCCCACCAGGTGTGAAGCTTAGGTTAAAACACTTTCTCATGCTAATGCCTGGCCCTCATACATTCATGGCGATAATAATTCCTGTCACTCAGGCAGGATGAACTTGAGGCTCATATATTTTGATGGAAGAAGAGAAATGAATTCTGCACCTACAACTGATTTTCTTTAAGTATTTGATGAAAGTTAATTGGAATACTAATTGATTTGGAAAGGTGAAGAACCTCTATGCCATCCTTAGGAGCAATTCTGCTCTGTCCCTTAACAATACATCCCACCCATGAAAAAGCAAAACCCACGGAGTTTGCTGGACCCTTGCTATTTAACAGAGAGTTTTGTCTTTCTATTTAAAATCTATATAGATTTTGCTTTATTAAGTCCCCGGTTACATTTATTTATCAAAACTAAAAAGCCAACTTCAGGATGTTACTACTAAACAAATCCCACACTTTATTTGAATTGCACCCGTTTTTTCACAGGTTCCAAAGCAGAGGATCCTGTTGTATTTATTTGTCTTATTGCCTTAATCTCCTCTGGTCTAGGACAATTTCTTAGACTTTCCTTGTTGTTCATGATCTTGAGAGAGGATACCTGGAAAAAGTAAGGTCTGAAAGAACAAAAGGCCTCTCAGGGAAACCCAAGGACAGTCCTGCAAAATCCTCCCTGTGGTGACTCAGCTCTTCAGAATTTATAGAAACTTAGCTTCCTGGGACCTTGAAACTAATGCTTGCTTCTGCTTCTGTAAATCCCATGCACTTTCCCAAGTGTGTTTTAAAATCTCCAATGAGGGGCAATATGGTAATTCCTTTGTCTGTCACTCGTGAGTCCCAGAAAAGGACAAGGACAAAGGTGATCAGGGAGCTTGGCCATTTTTGGACTTTAGTTCACCGTGGCTCCACTGGCTGAGATAAAGCCACTCCTCTTTTAAACCCAGGTGTTTGGGTGTTTCTTTCCCTCCATCCAGCCTTCCTCCATCCAGTTTTCCTGTGATAATCTTAAGAGTTTTGAGGAGTACTGAACTGCCCAGGTATTTTATAGAATATTCTGAATTTGAGTTTGTCTGGCTTTTTTTCTTTTCATGATTAGACAGAATTTATGTTGTGATCTAAAATAAAATCTTAAGGCTCCTTCCCCCAGCATCAGCTAACTGACTGGAGCCCCTCTTGGCCAAGGAGACGCCTAAAACTGAAATGCTGGCCATGATAAAGGAGATCATCATGCCCCCTACCCTCCTTAGAGATGTCCATCGTGACTCATCAACAGGGCTAAGGCTACTCAAGACATACACCTGCAAGTCCTCAATATGCATAACAAACCATTTGAGACTATCGTGGACTTGGACTCTGATTATCAGACCCTTTATCTTAAGCATTTCTTTTCCCTGATTTCTGGTATAATGGACAAAGTCTAACTCTTTCAGCCAATTGTCAGCTAAAAAAATCTCTCTCTCTCTCTCTCTCTCTCTCTCTCTCTTTGTTGCCCTGGGTATAGTTCCAGGGCATGGCATCATTATAAATCACAGCAACCTCAAACTCCTGGGCTTAAGGGATCCTCTTGCATCAGCCTCTCAAGTAGCTGGGACTATAGGTACCTGCCATCATGCCCAGCTAGTTTTTCTATTTTTTAATAAAGATAAGGTCTTACTCTTTCTGAAGCTGGTCCCAAACTTCTGGGTTTAAGCAATCCACTGGCCTCAGCCTCCCAGAGTGTCCAACCAAACTAAAGAATGTTTAAACCCAAATCTGTAAGCCCCCACTTTAAGATGTCTTATCTTTTTTGACCAAACCAATGTGTGTTTCTCACATATTGATTTATAACATTGCCTGTAATTCCTGTCTCCCTAAAATGCATAAAGCCAAACTGTAACCTCAACCCTATGAGTCCATTTGCTCAAGGCTGCTTGGGTGTGGCTCCAGGTCACCGTCCTTAAATCTGGCTCTGAATAAAACTCTTTAAATTATTTTACAGAGTATGGTTTCTTTACATGGACAGTGTTTGGAGGAAGAAGATCACAGGGGTAAAGTGCCCTTCTCATAACATTATACCAAGGGCACTCATTGTCAGGCTGTATTGTCACTATTAATGTTAACCTCCATCATTAGGCCAAGGTAATGTTTGCCATATTTCTTTATTCTGACATTATTTTTTATACTTTTTTTTTTTTTTAAGAGACAGAGTCTCACTTTGTGGCCCTCAGTAGAGTGCTGTGGCATCACAGCTCACAGCAACCTCCAGCTCATGGGCTTAGGCAATTTTCTTGCCTCAGCCTCCCAGAAGGCTGAGTCTACAGGCACCTGCCACAATATCTGCCTACTTTTGTTGTTGTTGCAGTTTGGCCGGGGTCAGGTTCGAACCCCCCACCCTCAGTACATGGGGCCGGTGCCCTACGTACTGAACCACAGGTGCCACCCTATTTTTTATACTTTTCCAAATCTATTCTTTGGAAGCAAATCGCTAAGTCCTGTTCCTATTCAGAGGAGAGAGAGGGAGAATTAAACTCCACCTCCTAGAGAAGGAGAGTATCTACATAAATTACTGTAATTCTTTCATAAAAGATATTTGTCTTCCACCTTTCTTCAATCAGTTGTTTGTATCAGTAGGGGCTCATGGATATTTATTTATTTATTGTAGCTCAAATTGTCCCAGCTTCAGTTCTTGGGAGACCTCTCAGGGCTCCTCTCCTGGGTCTCTTTGACATGCACAATCTGCCTGGTATCTGTGTCCTTCTTTACATCTGGCTCCCAAATTTTCCATTGATTTTTAAATGGATTTTTGACATTGAAATGTTTGTTATACTGGAGCTGGAAACACATTTAAAATTGGATTGAAAATTTATTAAGTTTGAAATTTTATATACTTTATTTTTCTAAAATGAAAGGAAACTGGATTATGAAAGAAAAAAAAATAAGGAAAAGGGAGATAGTTCCTCTCTTGCTTGAGGCTTCTCTTTCTTCCCCACCTGGCTGACTCTGACTCAGCTCCTGACCCCGTTTTCATGGGGGCTACTGTCCAGAAATGCCTTCCCTGCCTTGGTTCAGGCTGCCCAGGGCCCACTCTTTCTGGACTGATCTCCTGTCTGTAGCAGCTTTACTAGAGCTGTGAGTGAAGCCTGTCTGTCCATCCACTGGTGCCCCCCAGTATTAAGAAGCATCCTGGAATCAGGACCATCTCTTCTGTCCTGGCACATAGTAGGTCTGGCACATAGTAGGTGTTTAATAAATGCTCTCTGAATGAATCACTGTCCTTTGATCCTCACAATGACTCTTTTTTTTTTATTATTAAATCATAGCTGTGTACATTGATAAGATCATGGGGCATCATACACTAGCTTCATAGACCGTTTGACACATTTTCATCACAATGGTTAACATAGCCTTCCTGGCATTTTCTTAGTTACTGTGCCAAGACATTTACATTCCACATTTACTAAGTTTCGCACATACCCTTGTAAGATGCACTGCAGGTGTAATTCCACCAATCCCCCTCCCTCCGCCCCCATCCCCCCTCCCTCCCCTCCCTTTCCCCCTTCCTCCTATTCTTAGGTTATAACTGGGTTATAGCTTTCATGTGAAAGCCCTAAATTAGTTTCATAGTAGGGCTGAGTACATTGGGTACTTTTTCTTCCATTCTTGAGATACTTTACTAAGAA
>CAUYPK010168692.1:0-13459 GCA_963574355.1 Loris lydekkerianus
TTCTCCTTAGCAAAGTATCCCAGGAATGGAAGAAAAAGTATCCAATGTACTCAGCCCTACTATGAAGCTAAACTATAGCTTTCACATGAAGGCTATAACCCTACTATACCACAAGACTATGAGGAAAGGACCAAGGAAGGGGAAGGGAGGGGGGAGGTTTGGGAGGAGGGAGGGTAATGGGTCGGGCCACATCTATGGTGCATATTTTTATCCATTTAAATACATTGACCTTATTGGTTTCAATTCAATAATATTAAAAAATGCTAAATTGTGAAAGAAATAAAAAAGGTTACAAACTATACATTTAGTGAAAATCTCTACACACGTGTAGATCGTATTGGATCATATTCTATATATAATGTCCTATTTTATGTTATTGAATGATATTCTACAAATGGTTCTCTGATATGGGTATTTAAAACATGCACAGATTATGAATTGGAACACTCTCTCAAAAGCTTATAGCAATTCTCCACTAACTGGTAATTTAAAAAAAAAATCATTACATAACCTTTATTGATGAATAATTATATGTAATTAAACCTAATTTTATTTACACCTGAGAATTTTTAAATTATCAATGATTTTATGTCAACTAAATTTCATATAGACACCATGTGAAAGTAAATAGCTATAAATGAAAATAAAGTTAGGTTCACACAATACTGTGGAATTTTCAAAATTGATATGCTTAAAATTACTGCTTACTTTTATAACCTACTTATGTTGATAGTTGTGCAAACGAATGGGAAAGTATTCTTATCTCATGCTTTGGCATTCAAAGAATTACTGATGCAAAATAAAATATAATTACTCATAATTTTTAGGTTGCTTTTACAAAATTATTTTCTGTAGACTTAGAAAAAACATACTTAGTTTTAATTACTGGTACAAGTGAAAGAATTACTTGTTCAGTTTTACAAAATTACTTTCAAATATTTGTTTTCAAGGCACTCTTTCACAAAAGTAAATAAATATTTATGAGTGGGGAAAAATTACTAAGTACTACACTGCTTTTTACTGTGACTTTCTTCTAAATAAGCCCCATGACATCACTTACTACTACTGTTATAATTTACTTTACATCTTGTTTTCATTTCATTTTAATCAACTAATTAAGCCTATCTTTTAACTTTTAGAAAGGTTTTCTTTTTCTGTTTGTTCCTAAGTTCCTGTATTACCTTCTAGGATCACATAGCAACCTAGAACACCGCAGAAATCTGACAAAGCCTGTTTTCTTCTTTCATATTCACCTGCAATTAATACCACTGAACTGCTTTTGCCTGTCAGAGTTCCTGAGCCATTTTTCACTTTAGTTGGAATATTATTTCATTAATAATTTTTTAAAATCACTTTTTAAATTTTATTTTGAATTCTCACTTGAGTTTTCGTGATAAAAATATTTTTTAAAAATCACACTTGATTTGAATCTATACCATGAATCTGTTTTGTTTTTGTTGTTGTTGTTGTTGTTGTTTTTGTGTGTGTGTGTGTGTTTATATAAGAAATTTTACCTGGGCTTGGCACCAGTAGCACAGTGATTATGGCACCAGCCACATACACCAAGGCTGGCAAGTTTGAACCTGGCCCGGGCCAGCTAAACAAGGACAAACAGCAACAACAACAGCAATAAAAATAGCCGGGCATTGTGGTGGGTGCCTGTAGTCCCAGCTACTTGGGAGACTGAGGCAAGAGAATTGCTTAAGCCCAAGAGTTTGAGGTTGCTGTGGGCTGTCACTGCAGTCTACCCTGGGCGACAGATTGAGACTCTCTCTCAAAAAAAGAAATTTTACCTGAAGAACTCAATTGCATATTTCTTTATGTTGAACTTGACTAAATTTACCGTTTGTATTTAGTGCTGTAGAATAATGTTAATATTTGATGATGTGAGTCTTTTATCCAATTAAACCTTAGTTCAAAATGCATATAATTTAAAAATTACTCCTATATTGTTGAATACTCTCATCACATACTGTGGTAGAACTCTACTAGAAGCTGAAAGCCATACTTCCCAGTTCCTGCTCATTATGGTTGTGGCATATCTACATATTGCCAGAAATCATATTTCAACCTATGATTTAAAGAATCATAGTTGTATGCGTAGAAATCTGTATGCCAGATTTCTGAATACTTAAGGAAGATTAAGTTGCTGCAGTTTTGAAGCTATCATCAGAACTGTTTGAAGCCTACGCAAATGTATTTCATTAAAATTATCCTTAGGGATACAAATGCTATGGCCTTATATTTTTATTAGCAGTTTGAGGTAAATAACCATAGTCACTTCTTCATTTTCTTAGTTGTTACATTACTAGGATACAGCATATTGCCTGAATGTAGTAGACATGCAAGATAGTAGACTGTAAACAGTTTGACACATTTTCATCACACTGGTTAACAAAGCATTCCTGACATTTTCTTAGTTATTGTGTTAAGACAATCATATTCTGCATTCACTAAGTTTCACATGTTTATAAAACCAGTGCATGGTGCCCCATGATCGCATTAATGTACACAGCTTTGCTCTAATACGAATAAAAAATAAAATAAACCAGCACATTGTACCCCTTGATTGCACTAATGTACACAGCTATGATTTAACAATAAAAAATAAGTCTGAAAAAAAAGATAGTAGACTGTATTTGTTGAAGTGAAATATTCTAAAATACATTCAATTTTTAAGAAACATAATTTGAAAATACTGTGTAATGCTATAAAATTATGTATATATTTAATTATGTACATGTACTATTATAGTACTAGATTTGCTATGTAACATACTCATTCTTGTTCACTTTCTCATTTTGTATCTGCCTTTGAAGTATTTTTGATTTTTAATTTTTTTTATATTCCTCAAACATCTGCCCCAGGAGCTTAACACATTTCTGGGTTACAATGTCAGAGGATTCTGATATAGTGGGTCTGGAGAAGTGCTTAGGGAAGTGAATTTACAGTAAAGATTCTGGTGATCCTATGAAATCAATAATATTTTATATATGCCTAATAAGGAATAATGAATAGATATTCATAGTATCATAATTTTTATTCTTCAGGGGAATTTGAATTTCTTTACTAGATACAATCCAATTTATGTCTGAATGTGAGACTTGGATTTACTGAAGTCCATTCTCCAACATGCCCTGCGATTCAAACTTTCCAAACCTATCACTACTTCGTTTGCTATTGTAGTACTGAAATTAAAGTGGCTAATTATCTTTTTCTTTTCTTTTTTTTCCTCCCTTTTCCCTTCCCTCCTTCCCCTCTTCCTTCCTTCCTTTTTTTTTGACAGAGTCTCACTCTGTCTCACTCATTGAACTAGAGGTCTGTGGCTTCAGGCTAACTCACAGCAACCTCAAACTTCTCAGCTCAAGTGATCCTTTTGCCTCAGCCTCCTAAGCAGCTGGGACTACAGGCACTCCCCACAATGCCTGGCTAGTTTTTCTATTATTTGTAGAGATGGGGTTTCATTTTTGCTTAGGCTGATATTGAACTACAGCTTCCCAGATGGCTAGAGTTATCTGGGAAGCCTCTACACCTGTCCTAGTTATTTTTCTATAACCATACATTAATACATGTTATCTTCTGCTTTTTATTTACTTAACTTTGAGGAGCTGATAGATATATTAGTCACCAAGATGAGGTTTCCATTCTCCCCAGCTTGACTAAACTTTAGACTAGTTTCTTTCTGACTTTAGAGTAGCCCCCTGACTTACCTTTTCTTAGAGCATGTACTTTAAGCAACATAGAATTATAAATTCTTTCTCTGCACTTTCAGATGTAAGCCTCTCAGCCTCCTGAAAGTCGTATAACCCAGAAATGTCAGTTTCCAGGACCTGAGAGCCATCTCTTTGAAATCAATAATTATCAAGGCAGAGAGTATTTATATCTCCTCATCTCCATAGAAGATCAGGAACCTAATTTCTGCATGAACTATTTAGCAAACATAGTCCTCCTAATCACATTACTCCTAATCACATTTTCTCCCTTTCTTCACAATGTCCTCAAGTACTTTTCCACAAGCTCACCCACCTCACTATTGGTTTCAGCAGAGTTGAGTTCAATTTTTCTTCTATATTGCGATTGTCTTAAATAAGTCTTCCATGTCTGCATAATCCCCTCCAATGCAATTTTTTTTCTGGCATTGTTCTTACATCTTTTCCTTCATATTACAAGAGAAGCTCCATATTCCCAAGACAAACCTTAACACTTCAGAAACTTTCTATCTATAATATCAGAAAATATTATTTCAGTTCCAAGATATCTGCCTAATCAATTGCTGCTTAATTAGGTTTATAATTGCTCATGATTCTCTTGTTATAAACAGCAGTCAATACTGATATGTCATCTTAACTTATCTCCATAGTCTCAGGATATCATAAAATCCCAACCAATGGCCTCTTTCTATCAGGTCCCAATTTGTATTAACCATATTAACAGTGCTGCTTAATTTAAATAAAGATACTTAAAACATTAAGTTTATCGTATGTAGATAATCATTTGGGAATGATTTGGGAATGTAGATAATCATTTTTAATCTGCAAATCTCAGTTTGTAGATGTTCTTTCTAAATGTGATGCCTTAAGCAATTTACTCCAACAGTTCCTTATATATTATTTTAAAAGTAATACAAATATCTAATTAAACAACAATGGCTAGTCAAAAAGAAAATATAAACATTGATTCATCTAATAAAAAGGATATCTATTCAACATACCCTAATTTTAGGAAATCATCAGACAGCGTCTGTGGATCAAAAGAGTAGGGCACTGGCCCCATATGCCGGAGGTAGCAAGTTCAAACCCAGCCCCGGCCAAAAAAAAAAAAAAAAAAAAAAGAAAAGGAAGAAAGAAAGAAAGAAATCTTCAATTGTATCATTTTGAATTTTCTCTAGATTCAATCACAACATTTTTAATAGAAGGAAAATTACTAGAATGAAAATTGCTTAAATTAAAATAATTTCTTTTCAGTATATAAATTATAATAGTATTGTTTATGTATTTGAATAACATTCAGATTTTTACAAGACAGAAGTAATTATAAATTGTCATGTAAATCATAATATGAAGGCATTACGAATTTTATGGGTGAGCAGTTAAATTTTAATATGTAAGGGAGTGAGTGCTCTTGGAAATTTAAATTTGTTTTATAACCTCATTATATTAAAATTTAGTTATGTAGTTAAAGCACATATTCACAGCTTAGGGCTTCTTTAAACTGCACTAGACATGGTTTAATCTTTGAAATTGGGTTATATAGCTATACTTTTACAAATTTTTCCCATGAGACTGATGTTTTTTCCTAACTGAAAAAAAAAAAAAATTCACCTCAAACATGTAATCATAATTAAAGTGTGTACTTACTGCCTACCAACCACTCAACAAACAGAACAAAAGAAAACAACTTCCACCCTCCTTTCTAGATCACTACCACTTTTGTTACCTTGCCCTAATTTTTTTTGGCAATTCTCACAATTGGGACTCAGATGTACATCTAGTTTTTCTTCACATTCCTTATTTCTTGGCTTCTCATTCCTCATTTCATCAAAAGATATCCCTAAAAGTCACAGCTATTAGATTTTGTGCTTTGAATTTTCTTAGTTTGGTATTCCTAAAATAGAGGAATCCCCAGTAGAGGATTTCTTCAAGTTCCCATTGAACAAAATCTTCTAGTCACTAAACCTTGAACTATTAAAATAAAATCAACTTCAGCTAAGGAAGGAATAAGGGATTGTTCCTGGAACTTATAATTCTCTAACACTGAGAGACTGTCCTGGAAAAAAAGCTGAGAACTAAGAACTAAATAAAAATAGACCCGGTCCTGTTAATCTTTTTTCATGGGAAAAACAAGAATTAATGTGGCTGTTCATTGAATTATTTTTCCAAGTACAACTATTTGATTTAGTAAAATTATTCCCCCTACATATAATCAACTTTCATTTTCAAAACATTTTTAGGAGGAATATTCATTAATAAAAATGACATGAATGTATTTTAAACTTTTTAAATAGAAATAAAATTAGGAATAAGTATTCTTACTGTTTGTATCTAGAAAGACCATTTTACTTTCAGCTCTACAGATATACTTACATCTCTCTCCTCTATTTTTTAATGTCCTCAAACTTTTAAATAGAAACAATTTTTTCTCACAAATTTACTTTCCATAAAATTGCATGAATGATTGAAATGCTTGCTTCATTTTCAAATACTCATATTCAGTTTGGTAAAGCATTACTGTTTATAATTAAAACAGCATAAAATATCAAATATTAGAAGATCGGAAATTCTGCTTGCTAAATTCATTCCCATAGTTATGCAATATAAAATAAGTTGGCAAAATGCAAACTTTAATATAATATATTTGATTGTGTAGCAGAGCTTCCAGTAATTTATTGGCTACATAAATAAGATTATTAATTAATAAAAATGAATCCAAATTTTTAACAAGGAAAAAAGAATGTGGAATGAATATTGAGTATGGCCATAATGAGGTAAGGACATATGTACAGGTTCACTGTTTTTCTCCTCGAAAATACAGTTGTGACTAATTCAAGAATGCTAAAAGTACAGCAGTCTCTTTGGTTGAGAGATGTTATATTCATATTTCCAATATTGATGATTATCATCTAATTATACTGGCCTCACATTTCCCCCTGTTTAATATGGAAAATTGCTTTCACTATAAAATAAATGTTAACTTTTTTCCAATTTTTAAAGTGTAGCCTCTGAATTTTAATCTATAATCTTCTAAAGTATTGAATTACGTGGTTTGACTTTACACTACGTGAAGATTAAGTATTTCCTTTTGTTCCTTTTAAATTAACCTTCCATTAGTTTCGAGTGATCTCTCCTTCTTGTATTATGGAACAGCACATAAAAAAGGATCTTATCAATTTTTACTATACCCTTCCCAATCTTAAATAACTCAATTATATTCACTCTATCTCTTCACATTTCCACACTAAATAATCTTGGCTTCCTTACTTTCCTTTTGTATATGCATAAGTCTCATTCTACTTTAACCATCTTATGCGTCCTTTTGTGAACTCTCATTCTTATCTTTCCCTGGAGGATATATCCTAACTTAAGATAGTGCTTCACATTGGAAGATTCTATATACAATTATAACATACATTAGTGCTATTAATTTGCATTTATATACCATTTCATTTATGCAAAGAGCTTTTCAGTTTATCTTCACAATATTGCTGGGAACTTATTAGCATATGTTTTTAGAAAGAGAAAGTACAAAGAAGTTGAAACTAACCCCAAATCACTAGAGGTACATCTAAATCATCTTTTTAAAACAAGAAAAAAAGTGATCTTTTTCATTTAAATAATCTATTTAAAATGCTAATTTGATTGATGGGAACTTGCTAAAAGACTTAGTTAATTGTCTAGCAATAGAAAGAACAAGTGAAAAATGATAATTTTGATGTAGTTATTCTTTTCAAAATGGTAAGACCACTATTTTAATTTGTGTGAGTGAAATAGAAAAGCATAACTCTGTCACTTATTTTGAGTTTAAAATAATTTTCTTTGAAGAATAATGAATTTCCAATATTTTAAAACTAAATGTAATTGCACTTGAAATTAATTGGGGTGACTTGAATCTAGCAAATACCCATTAGGCATGTAGATTTCAATTTATATCCTAGAAAATATTTCCTATCCATGCTTATGTAGGTTGGAGGTGACTGTTTTCATAAGGTGACTCAGCCAATCCTGTTTTGGACTTTTGGCTTGGTGGAAATTAATCATATTAATAATAACTGAACTTTCTGTCACATGAGGTGTAATGTCTAAAATTAAGTTCTAATATTATGTGGGGTCTTGACTGATGAAACCAAGAGGGCCCCAAATGGCTTAATCTCATTGGAAGATTCTATATACAATTATAACATACATTAGTGCTATTAATTTGCTATTAAAATTATCAATGAAAATAATTTTATGGTTGGGGGTCACCACAACATGAGGAACTGAATTAAAGGGTCATGGCTTTAGGAAGGTTGAGAACCACTGGCTTAATCACATATTTTAATGCCTAGATGGAAACTTTTAGTTGTAGAAAAACACATTCACGGCGGCACCTATGGCTCAGGAATTAAGGCACCAGTCCCATATACCAATGGTAGAGCGTTTGAACCCAGCCCCAGCCAAAACTGCAACAACAACAACAACAACAACAAAATAAAAACATGGTGCAGTGTTCCCATTAATTCTGCATGATGTGAGTTGTATAATTATTTCATTATACATTATAGTATAATAAAATTAAGTGTACAATAAATGTAATAAGCTTGAATCCTCCAGAAACCATCCTCCCAACTCCATCCCTGGAAAAACAGTCTTCCATGAAACCAGTCCCTGGTGCCAAGAAGGTTGGGGAGCACTGCCTTACATCTGCTTTAGGAAATTAGTACACACACTTGTATAGGTGCCCAGTGATCTGAATTTACTTCCATTATGTATCTTTCTCTTTGAAAGTGCCGTACACTGCTTTATTTAAAGACTTCAACTTTTAAAATGTATTGCCCCAACCCAAATATTAAGCCCTGTCAGCACTTCAGTTGCAGTAGTGTCACCAGTTAGTTTATCAAAATATTAGTGTTGCCATCTGTGGTCTGCTACTGTTTTCCCAGAACACGCTTTCTCAGAGTGTGGGTCGCGTACAATTGGTCTTTACTCATATTTACCATGTCTTTATAATCACTAAAAAATGAATACAATGTGCCTTACGCAAGACTGATTGATTTTCTCTACTCTTCAACAAAATGCTTTGCCCAGTTCTCTTGGCTTTAGAGAGAAAGAAATCAATACTCTGTTTTCAGAATGGGGAATAAAATAAACATGAATGCTTTTTTTCTGTTATTTACTTTGAAAGTCTCAAGTTTTGGAAAGATTCCATGTTTCTTTAATATTTGTTTGACTGTTGAGGAAAGTTAAGTATTTTCTGAGATATTTACCTACATAGTAGTAGCAGTTTATATGGTGATTATGGGGTTTTCATTGAATGTTCCTCGAGTCTGGTGTTTTAAACTTCCCTAATCCTAACAATGCATCTGAGCAACTCGTGACAAGTAGAAAGGTGTCCTCGCCTCCACCTTAAGTAGGTCTGGGGTTGGACCTAGGGAACTTAATAATACCTATTTATGTATTAAAATTTAAAACTCTAAAAATCCATAAAACTAATTTAAGTATTAAAATAGCAAATTTCTATATTAGTGATTCTTTTATTTATTTTCAAGTTTGAGTAATTTCATCATTTGTCAAAAATGTCAACAATTACTGACATCTAGTGTTTCCCAAAAGATTATTGGTTTTAAAAGTGAAAATTTTATAATTTGGAAGAAAGACCTCATTTGTATTTCAATATTATATGGCTTTGTCTAGCTGAGTCTGTGGTAAGCAATTTGGAACTTAAAGCTTCATTCTATTAATTTTTGAACTGGTAACACTTTCTTAAGATTTTTACACTTTTGCCTAACCTGAGCACCAGTTGATCTTTTTCTCATTAAATACTATATTTATTTCAGAGCCCTTTTTTCCTATGAAGTTCTGTTAATTCATAGGTATTATCATTTAGTTACGTTTGTCTAATATATCAAACCATAAATACATAACCGAAAAAGTGTTAAGCTAGTCATCTGAATAAACCTAAATTCTCTTAACATTTCATCAGTTGATTTGCTAAAACCAAGGAGAAAAATGTTTTAACAAGAGCATTGTCAAGGCAGAAAGTCAGGGAGGATAGGATTTGAGCAAGAGTTACTGAAGCCCTTGGGAAGAAATAAAATAAAATAGATGGAATAAAATATGTCTATGACTCAATCTGTGCCAGCCATCATGTTAGGTGAATTGGCTAGATTAGGCTCTCTCATCCTTACATTGAAAACACAAAGTACTTAATATCAATGATTGTTCATGCATGAGCAAAATGGAACTGAGTTTTTCCATGATCATTGGTCTAATAATTGCAGGATATGGAAGCAGCTCTCTCTATACCAAACTTGTGATCTTGTCAGTACATTTATGTTGTCTTTTTAGGGTATAGAAATCAGATTTGAAATGATTCAAAAAAGAAAGTCTGTAAACAAAAACAAAGGAAGTGAAGACTGAGTGCAAACTATTCTTTTCAAGAAAGAGGAAAGGAATAGAAGAAATTCATGTAGGTAACGTAGGAAACAGTTCAGTGAAGGTATTGAGCTGAGGAAACACAGCATAAGGGGAAATGTATGAATATGGTTGGGATTACACTGTTTAGTCATTGTTCAGTTGGCCTGAAAGAGAAACTTGAGGTCTCATGTTCTACAACCAATTCATTAGGAGCTGAGGGAGAATATAAGATAAAGACTGACAACTGGGTGATGACTCTTCATCAAGGGATGCCAGGGAGTCACCCTGACAGTTACATTCCTATTCTCCTCAGGGTAACACCAGCCACACTCACGTCCACTGTCATTTCCAGACATACTTCCAATTAACATGTTCATTTCATTTGGATTTAGTAGTCTAGCTCAAAAGACTATGTAAGAAAGTATTTTAATAAAAATTTTCATAAATATTTTTATTTTCTGAGACTCTTATTTTTTATCAAACTCTATCCTAAGATACAGAAAACCAATGATTTGCATCAGTTTTTCTTTTTTTCCAGAACTGAGGGGAAATGATTAAACATCTATAATGATATCCTTATGTGCTTATGTAAGCCTGAAAAATAATTCCAACATTGTGATTGATGAATTTTCAGCTGTCTCTGTTTTAAAATTGATTGGAGAGAAGTGAAAATTATAATATGGCTTGCTTTGTCTTCACAGCATGCTTTCTAAGTAAATCACTAAATGAACACCAGAGGGAATTAAATATTTTGGAATGCCATAAAAATACATTCAAAGGAAAGAAAACTAAAACTTTTCAAAGAAATATATAAAGGTTTTCCTAAGCTTATTATAACTATTAAATAAGATACAGAAGAACATTGATCTATAAAGGTAGCAGTGCTTTAGAAAATATGGTTATTAGTTCAAGAATTTGTTCATTTTGTTTCATGTTTTAGAAAAACATCTATTATTTTTTCTAATATGAGAGCCTAAAATTCATCAGATTGTATCATTTGCCCAATATTTCCAGAAGCAGAAAGTCATTCTACATCGTCTGTCACAATGAATTTATCCTCTTACAAAGTCAAGATTCGGGACTCTAACTTCCATCCATAGAGGGGCCCAGGGCTCCATTTTCTGGGCAAGCCAGCTGAAGCTCATGTCAAGTGGTTGACTTGATTACTTGATTTCTTAAGCTAGTGTGCTTATGTCTCTTGTCACAGTGATTCCCCTTTTGAACATATAATCTGGTTTGTTTTAGATTACTAATGTCAATAGCATATCTGGACTGTGCTCTGGATGCCATAATGGTAGGCTTGGTCATTTCCTCACACCAGGACTTTCTTACAATATTTTTCATACCCTAGGGAATAATATATTAGTAATTTGACTTTATAGTACTTGATTTTTTTTAATTTGTATTGAAAAGTTGCCAGCCATTAAAGAATATTTAAAAAAATTCAGAATTATATTTTTCAAAACTCAGTAGAGATTTTGATTCATATGTAGCAATTTTAAGGATACAATTTATCAAATACTTTAACACCATTACCTGATAGTCAATGAGTTTGGCACAACTTCTGTTATTAAGCAAAGGAGATATTTCTGTGAATTCTGCACTATATGATCAAAACTCATAATTAAACGTGGCATTAACCCCCTATGTAATCATGAGAAATACATCAGAAAAATACCAACTGAGGAGTATTTTACAAAATACCTGGTTAGTACTCCTGAGACCTATCAAGGTTATCAAAAACAAGAACAGCCTAGGACAACTAATAGTAATGTGGTATCCTGAATGAGATTGTGCAACCGGAAAATGATTTTAGGTAAAAAATAAGGGGATATGAATAAAGCATATACTTCAGTTAATAATTAAATAACAGTATTGGTTTATTATTTGTGAATAGTGTATAATAATGTAATGTGTCAATAGGGGAGAATCTTGATACTGGGTGCATGTGAAGTTTTTACACTATCTTTATAACTTTTTATAAATCAAACTATTCTTATATAAAAAAATTCTACTATAATTTAAATATGTTCTATTATAAAAACATTTGTATAAAAATGTTATTAATCTTTTGTGTGATATGAAACCAGAATGTAATATGTTTGGGATTTTAAATAAAATATCTTGACCTCAATGGTAAAAAACACAATATTGCTCTATATTAAGAAACAATACTCGAAGTATTGTTTACTCAAAAATAAGTGGGTCTTTCAAAATATAATGGGGTGAGAACTAATACAATTTTTACTTTATATTTTAAGTAGTAAGCATGTAGGAAATAGTAGAGATATTATATATTAGAAAGAATGGCAACATGTTGCATTCTAGACTCTTTATTCCAGAGTAACTCATTTTTCATTTAAAATAAGTAGAATATTTGTCAAGAAAAGGAAGAGTAAGAAGAATAGAAAAGAATTTTCCTAAGCATGATATCAATAACATCCATTAACAAGGTTCTGTTGCAAACCTTGCTGGTATATCATATATTTTAAAAATTTCAATAGTCATAATTACAAATATAATAAAGATTGTTTACTTATATTATACCATGAATGTGAATACTATAAACTTTATTATGCAGGATTTCAATAAACATTATTTTCCCTTGAGTAAATGATCCATCATTTGTTTAAACATTCACCTAATGTTTATATATTTAGGTTATTTCTAAATCTTATAAAAATATATTGCTATTTGTACTTGTAACAGGTAGGGTGTTCACATTTATAAAGAAGAGATACATCTGAAAAAATAGAAATGAGATAGAAAGAAATAGAAAGAAGTTGAATTCAAATTACTTTTCTCTTTTTGCATCTAGCATTTGTGCTTTCTGAACTAGGGTGACTGCTGCTTTCCAGGAAACCTCTAATGAACTATGTCCCACATGTAGAGCAACTCTGTGAGGCCCACAGCTCATAGATATTTGTTAAAGAAGAACAATGACATTTGATTTCATCATATTTACATTATTAAGTCAAAGACATATGGACATAAAATGTTCTTTTAAATATTTTCAAATCTAAGTGTCCATGTGATAGTTACTCAACACTCAGAAGTGATCTTTAAGCATTTAGAAATTCATTTAAGAATAAGTTACAATTTTTTTTTTTTTTTTTTTTTTTTTTTTTGGCAGGGCCCCGGTTTAACACACCACCCCCACAAAATGTTGCTGGCCCCTTAAACCTATTAGCCCCACGCCCAGCCCCAAAAATTTCAATAGTCATAATTACAAATATAATAAAGATTGTTTACTTATATTATACCATGCATGTGAATACTATAAACTTTATTGTGCTGTTATTAATTAAACATAAATTTACTTTGAGTAAATGTTGCAGAGTTTGGTT
>CAUYPK010168694.1:0-15431 GCA_963574355.1 Loris lydekkerianus
GCAGAAAAACATAGCCCCTGTCTTAGGTTGCCTGCTCTTGCAGTTTCAGTCTTACCCGTCATGGGGATACAAATATCAATGGTTTGGTCCCTGTCTTAGGTTGACTGAACGCAGAGTGATCTTACCCATCTTTGGGTACTATGAATATAATCCACCATGCAGCCTCTCCATATCCTGTCTTAGGTTGTCCCAGTTTTGGGAATCTTACCCGTCATTGGTGCTATGGAGGGCGGTGAAGAATAATAGTTAGATTCTTGGTTAATGAGGTTTCAATTTTGAAAATTTCATTTGAAGTAAACAGGTCAGAGGTCCCAGAGCCAATAGGGATAAACACAAAAGTCTGTGCCAAACACGATTGATTAGAGGGGACTCTGCCACTGTAGTAGCTCACCCCAGAGCTACAAAATACTCAACTGTGAAAAGCCATAAATGTTAACCAGAAAAAATAAAATCTATTATTATAAATTGCCAGTTGGTAAGCAATTGATTGCTTTTCAGGATTTCTCCCACTCACAAGAAGATCCTACCTAGGCTTTGGGATTGGTGAGCCATTGCTGGAGAGCAAAGTGGTAGAATAGAACACTGGGTTACATATCATCTGCACGACTCTTTCTATAAAGAGAAGTCCAAGCTTGACTGATCTATTAGACATGTATTTTTCAAAGATGATCTGTGGAACAATAGCTCCACAATAGATGTTCAGAGCAAAAGCTTACACACATGCAGTTATACATGATATATTCTGTGCACGAGAGTTGTAAAAATACTATAGTCTTTTCTTTTACATTACTAAAGATCATTAGCATATTAAAGGCTCCAAGAAGTCCTGAAATGAAGAATCTCTTTAGTTTCCTTCAGATTTGTATCTATTTGACTAATTTTATTACTTTTTTCCCCTTGATACTATTACCATATGCTTTGATGAAACACACTTTGGGCAGCAATGCCATACTAGAGTTTACTGAATCAGTGAATATGTATTTTCATCCATGGGACTAGTAGATATAATTTCTGGCACATAGGAGCTGGTTAATAGAAGATTTAATTTAATTAAAATTTCAGACTTTGAGAAGGTGGGCAATAGAATACATATTTGTAAATTAATATACTAAAAAATTGGAGAGGTACTTCTATTTCCAAGAATAAAAAGGCAAAGGGTAGTAGGCATGTTTCTTCCTACAAACATGAAGCAGTCACCAGGGGCTGAGTTTTGACATGAGAACTTTACTTTTTCACCCCATTTTTAAATAATTAGGGATATGAAATGGTTTGGATGTGCTAAGACTGGAGATGGATATAGTTTTGAAGTGAGGGGACTAGAGTCAGATAAATGAGATGCCTTTGTGAGCACAAAAGGGGTAACAAAAAACTCACTAATCAAGATGGGTAATATTTAAATCAACACTTTAAATATTAAAATTTATGAAAATTAACCCATGGTGAACAAAATACTAAAGTTTTAAATAAAGACAGGATTAGTTACTGATGTTTCCCTTTGCCTCAGGTTCCAATACGGCTCAGGACACACCGGGGCAAGAAACCACAGAAAGATAGAAGTGCTTAATCAGATGTCCGGATTAGTTCTGATTTTGTCTGTTAATTAATAGTCCTACAATTTTAGAAAAACATATAAATATACTGTTTTGTGTGTTCATTTAGAAAGAGAACAATACTTCTCAAACTGTTCTAAGAGGCATTCATTCAATGAAATGTTTATAGATGTTCAAAGATCGGAGTAATTAAATTGTGATTCAATTATGTTTGGGAAAAGCTGTGTTGAATATGATCAGCTTCTTTACTTCAGGACTTTGCAGATGTGTTAACATATTAATACATTTCATTACTGTCTCATAAGAACATAGAGTATGCAACAACTAGTCCATTTATTAACTCCTTATGCACAGTATGCAAAGTACCAAGTGAAATGACTTTAAGTTTCCTCTTCTCTGTAAAATTCTATCGACCTTTCAGATGTAATATGCCCAGAATCAATAGAAGTTTAGTACAAATTACACTTCCTAAAAAATAATTTTAACTCTGCATACAGAAATATATGTTTTATATAATAATTTATAGCATAGCAAAGAAATTTTATATTCAAGTCCCAAAAAAACAGAAGTCCTACATGTTAACTTTAATAGCCAAAAACAAATGTTAGGTTAGGACCGAAGTTCTGGTCTTGCAAACTCAAAACATGTAAAGTACAGAAAATGAATAGAGTAAAAAATAAACCAAGTAGAAGAGAGTTGATGGAAAAATGGAAAGAGTTATTTAATAGGGACATGTATTTTTAAAGATGTTTCAATGTATGAATTTGAAGTTTGGAAAACAATATTATGGAAGTTTATGAATCATAAAAAACACATATATCCAGATACATGTAAACACCTGTATATGAACAAGTGGGCATGAAAGCTTGAAAGCGATGCTTTTTTTTTTTTTTTTTTTGAGACAGAATCTAACTCTGTAGCCCTTGGGTTGAGTGCCTTGGTGTCATCAGAGCTCACAACAAACTCAAACTCTTGGGCCTCAAGTGATCCTCATGCCTCAGCTTTCCAAGTATAATAGTTGGGACTCCAGGTGCCCACCATAGTGCCTGGCTAATTTTCTTCTTGCTCAGGTTGATCTCGAACTCAAGCAATCCTCCTGTCTAGGTCTCCCAGAAAGCTATTAATAGCATTACAGGTGTGAGCTATGGGGCCTGGTCTTGAAAGGGAGACTTTGAAGGCATATAAAATATGATATAAAATAAGATGTGATAAAATGGCATCACTCTTAAGAAATTATTGATCTATTAATGGCTTCAAAGATACTTTAGATTAAATAATGAAAACCAAATCTATGGTAGTTTAGTAATACGTCTAGTACTGTTTGAGGAGGAGTTTGATGTCTTTTAATAGTAGCACAGGTAAATATTGTTCAAAGTGTCTATAGAACAGATGTCAAATAAAACTCCAATGACATAAAATTTTCATGAATCTCAACATAGATATTTTTTAGCTTCTCTCTAAATACTGTAAAAATTTTAATTGTTTTCCTCTATAACCCTTGCAATTTTGTAAATCTCAATCTTTAACTATCACTGTCACAGAAAAATGAGCAGAAGGTTGATCCATCTATTGTCTCCACTCTTGTACAGCCTCCTCCATTGTCAATATCCCCTACCAGAGTCATATGTTTCTTATGACCAAAATAATTGATTTATCATTGTCACCCAAGATCCATAGTTTACATTTAGTTTCAGTCTTGGTGTTGCGCAATTTTATGGGTTTGACGTGAACCCACTATTTCTCTCTCCCGACCTCAGTCCATCACTGGTCTTTTCACTATATTTAGAGTTTTGCCTTTTCCATAATGTCATATAGTTGGGATCATACATCACACAGCATGAAGCCCCTTGGTCATGGTGGATTACTTTATTCATGTGCTATTAAATTTGTTTGATAGCATTTCATTGAAGATTTTGGAATCTTTTATTCATAAGTGATATTGGACTGTAGTTTTCTTTTTGTTGTGTCTTTTTTTGGCTTTGGTATAAAGAGATTCTAGCTTCATAGAATGAGTCTAGAATCCCTTGATTCCTCCTTCTAAATGTTATGGAATAATTTCTGCAGTATGGGTACTAGCTCTTTTATATAGGTCTGGTAAAATTCAGCTGTGAATCCATTTGGCCTTGTGCTTTGAGGGGAGGGGTGGAAACTTTTTCATTATTGCTTCAATCTTTTCTGTCATTCTTTGTTTGTTTAGAAGTTCTATTTCTTCCTAATTGGGTCTTTGGAGTTTGTGGACACATCTTTGAAAATTTTTCCATTTTCCTCTACATTTTTCAGTTTATATGGGTAAAGATTTGTATAGTATTTGCAGATGATATTTTGCATTTCTATGGTCTGATATGTAATAACACCTTTTTTGTTTCTGATGGTGCTTACTTAGTCCCTTTTCTTCTAGTCTTTGTTAATCTGTCAAGAGATTTGTTTATTTTTTCAGAGAACTGACTTTTTGTTTCATTTATAATTTGCATTGAGTTTTTGTTCTCCATTTTATTTGGTTCTCCTCTGGCTTTAGTTATTCTTTGGCTTTGTGTTTGGTTTGCTTTCCCTTTTCTAGTTCCTTGAGCTGTGTCATTTGTTAATTTGTGATATTTCTAGGTTTTTTTTATTTTTTTGCTTTGTTTTGTTTTTTTGATGTAGGCATTTTAAGGCTATGAATTTTCCCCTTAGAACTGCTTTTGCTGAATCCCAAAGCAGAAGCAGTACTAAGTCTTTGCCTGATATTTTTATTGGGACATACTGCACATACCATAATATGGACAGATTTTAAGTGCACAGAAAAGGAAATTGTTACATCTCAGATTTTAAATGCATAGCATACATGCAGATGACCACAGCCTCAGTCAAGCTGCAGAGTATTTTTATTTCTTCAGGTTTTTCATTTTTCTTGCCAAAGGCAATAATATTTCTGAATTTTACCTTCATAAACTCATCTCACATAGTCCCAAATTTGATTTAAATGAAATCATACAGAAATTACTTTTTTGTACCCAGCATATATATGTAGTCATTAGTTCTTAGTAAAAAAAAAAAAAAAAAAAAAAGAAAAAAAATTGTTCTTTTGAGGTTCATCCATGCTTTTGAATATGTCAGTAATTTGCTATTTTAATGCTCTAAGTCATCTACCATATAAAAGTAACACAGTGTATTTATACATTCACATATTATATATAATTTCTGTTGACTTTGGTTTTAGATATCAAGAATAAAGTTACTATAATTTTATTAATTTGTTTTTATTTCATCCTGGTAAATAAATAAGCTTTAATTTAGAACTACCAAGTAGTTTTCCTGAGTTGTTGTAACGTTTCATACTTTCACCAGCAATTTAAGAACTATCTCTCACTCTGAAATGCTTTCATTTTTTTTTTTTTTTTTTTTTTTTTTGCTTTTCCAGTGGGTATGAAAAATGCCCCACTGTTGTTTTAATTTGTACGTCTCATCTAAAAAGAAAGTGGAACAAATTTTTGCATCCTTACTAGTTTATACAGGCTATTTTGTGAATGATTTTCTCTGTTTTTAAAATTCATTTCAAAGAGTAAAATTATTTTGTTTTTAAAGATTGGCTATTTATTGTTGATTTTTAAGTGTATTTTAATTATTTGAAATAAACAATTAACAAATAGATTATTCTATGTCCCTATGTTGACTTTCATTTTATTAGTAGCATATTTTAAAAAACAGGTTTATTTTTGTTTTGTTTTATAATAAAGTGGGAATATTTTTCCACTATATAGTTTATGATATTATCAGAAATAAAATTACCTTGTGTAGTTTTCAAAGGTAGACCTTTAATTATTTTTCCAAATTTCTTCTCTAGTAATTAGTAAATTTTTGAAATTTTATACAGATGACCGTTAAATAACATAGGGGTTAGGGTTTAAGACTTCCACACAATATATAACTTTTGACTCCCCCCAAACCTAACTTCTAATAACTTTCTGTGGTCCTGAAGCCTTACCAATAATATATACAGTGAATTAATAAGTATTTTTTTGTGTTATATGTATTATATACTATATTCTTACAATAAAGTAAGCTAGAGAAAAGTAAATGACATTAAGAAAATCATAATGGACTAGGTACTAGTGTAATAATAATAATCCCAGCACTTTGGGAGGCCCTGGTGAGAGGATCACTGGAGTTCAGGAGCTCAAGAATAACTTGGGCAACAAGCGAGACCCACGTAAAAGAAAGAATTATTGGCTGGGTGTGGTGATTCTCACTCGCTACTCAGGGCCCAGGCAGGTCACTTGAGCCTGGGAGTTGAAGAGTGCACCAACAGGTGATCACACCACTGCGCTCCAGCCTGGGAAACAGGGTGAAAGCCTATTAAAAAAGAAAAAAAGAAAATGGTAAGGGAGAGGAAAAGTGCTTACTGTACTATACTATCCTTACTGATACCTTAAGTTTACATTGCCTGTTTACAAGCTGAGTCCGTTGCCTGAAATGTAGCAGCAGACCTCCATCTATGGTACACATCAAGCAATTCAATTTCTCTCAATGACATGATTTTCTTCCTGCTTCTGGGAGCACTTCCAGCATCACTAGCAGCTCCCTGTACAGGACCCATGGTATTCTACAAGGTTTAAACTGTTGCACTAAGCACAATGAAAAATACACAAGAACCACAAAGGGATCACTTCTCACCATGACATGCAATTTACTGGAGAGATGAAAAACTCATGTGGACCTTCACCTGTTGCATTTCTTGGAGAGTACAGGTGTCTTTGCAGGAGCCTTTGTCACCCAGTGATGTGCAGATACTGGGAGATACGTAGGGAGGACACCAGGACATCCCAGAAGCTGAGAAATGGGAATGTTGACATTCAAGGACTTGTCTGTAGAATTCTCTATGGATGAGTGGGTCTGCCTGGACACTGCTCAGCAAAATTTGTATCAGGATGTCATGTTTGAGAACTACACAAACCTGGTCTTCCTAGAGCTTACTGTGTTTAAGCCAGACCTCATCACCTATCTGGAGCAAAGCAAAGAACCCTGGAAGGTGAAGACACACCAGACAGTAGTCAAGCACCTAGTTATATCTAAGTATTCTGATGAAGATCATTTGCAAGATCTGGATACAAATACATTATTCCCAAAAATACTCTTGAGAAGATATCAAAGCTGTGGCACTGAGAATTTAAATTTAACAGAAGATTGGAAAGTGTGTATGAGTGTAGGCAGCAGAAAGTATGTGACAATGGACTTGACCAATGTTTAACAGCTACCCATGGCAAAATGTTTCAATGTAGTAAATGTTTGAAGTCCTCAGACAATTTTCAAATCTAAACAGACATAAGATGATGCATACCATAGAGAAAGCCTTTACATATAAAATATATGAAAAAGCCTCTAACCTATGCTCACACATTACTAAACATAAGATAATTCATATTGGAGAAAAACAGTACAAATGTAAAAAGGGAAGCAAAGTCTTCAAATCTTGGTCAAACCTAACTAAGCATAAGAGACTTCATTCTGGAGAGAATCCCTACAAATGTCAAGAATGTAGAAAAAGTTTTAACCATTCCTCAAACCTTTCTAGGCATCAAAGAATTCATTCTGGAGCAAAACCCTACAAATGTCAAGAATGTGGAAAAAATGTCTAACCATAACTCAAACCTTTCTAGGCATCAAATAATTCATTCTGGAGAGAAACCCTACAAATCTCAAGAAAGTGGCAAAGCCTTTAGGTGGTACTCAACCCTGTCTGTACATAAAAGAATTCATTCTGTAGAGAAACCCTTCAAATGTCAACAATGTGGCAAATTTTTTAACCAATCCTCAACCCTTTCTCGACACCAAAGTATTCATTCAGGAGAAAAACCCTACAAGTGTCAAGAATGTGGAAAAACCTTTAACCAGTACTCACACCTTTCTGTACATTAAAGAATTCATTCTGGAGAGAAACTCTACAAATGTCAACAGTGTGGCAAATTTTTTAACCAATCTTCAACCTTTTTTAGACACCAAAGTATTCATTCTGAAGAGAAAATCTACAAATGTGAAGAATGTGGCTATTCGTTTAGCCAGTACTCAAACCTTTGTAGTCATAAAAGAATACATTCTTGAGAGAAACCCTTCAAATGTCAAGAATGTGACAAAGCCTTTACCCATTGTTCAAGCCTTAGTAAACATCCAAAAATACATTCTAGACAGTAAATCTAGAAATGTGAAGAATATGTGAGAACCTTTAATCAGTTGTAAAATTGTTCTGTACATAAAATAATTCATACTGAAGAGAAACTCTACAAATGTCAGGAATGTGGCAAAGCCTTTCACCTGAGTTCAAACCTTACTAAACATCGAAAAATTTTTCTGGCTGAGTGTGGCAGCTCATTTGTAACCCTCACACTCTGGGAAGCCAAGGTGGGCTGATCACCTGGGCTCACAGGTTGTGACCAGCCTGAGCAAAAAAGAACAAGACCCCATCACTAAAAAAAATAGCCAGTCATTGTGGTGGGAACCTATTGTCTCTATAATTGGAAGGCTGAGCCAAGAGGATGGCTTGAGCCCAAGAGGTTGAGGTTGCTGTGAACTATGATGTCATGGCACTCTACCAAGGGTGAGAGAGGAAGACTATTCAAAAAAAAAAAAAAAAAAAAAAAATAATTCATTCTGGAGAGAACTCTACAAATGGTAAGAATGTGGCAAATCCCTTAGCTGGTACTCAATCCTTTTTTTTTTAGAATTTTATTTTATTTATTTATTTATTTATTTATTTATTTATTTATTTATTGTTAAATCATAGCTGTGTACATTAGTGCAATCGCCTGTACCCATTCTAAGATGCACCATAGATGTGGTCCCACCCTCAATGGGTGGGGCCACTCAATCCTTTTTGGTTGCAGCCATCATTGTTGTTTGGCGGGCCCGGGCTGGATTTGAACCTGTCAGCTCAGGTGTATGTGGCCAGCACCTTAGCCACTTGAGCCATAGGTGCTGAGCCACTCAATCCTTTCTGTACATCAAAATATTCTTTCTGGTGAGAAGCCCTACAAATATGAAGAAAGTGGCAGTACCTTTACCTTGTTTTCATAATTTGCTAAGCATAAAATAATTCACACTGGTGAGAAATCTTAAAATGTGAACAGTGTGGCAATGACTAACTGGAGATCAAACCTTACTACACCAAGTAAATTCATATTGGAGAGAAATCTTACAAATGTAAATAATGTGACAAAGGTTTTAACTGGTCTTTAGATCATATTAAACATAATAAGAGATATCATATCAGGGAAAAATTGTAACAATATGAAGATGTGACAAATGTTTATGCCAGCAGTTGCTCTTTTCTAAGAGAAATTCTACAAATGTGAAGAAGTTGACAAGTGTTTAACTTGTGCGTAAACCATTCTGTATATGAAAAATGTATAACATTGAAAACCCCTACAAATGTGAAATTGTCAAATCCTATAATCAATATGCAAGCTTTTCAGTACATAACAGAATTCATAGAGATATTTTATATGTGAAGAGCATGATAATACCTTTAAATATTTCTCAGATTTTTCTAGTCATAATTCATGTGGAAGGAATACTCTACAAGTATCAATCATGTGTGAAAGTCTTAAAGTTGAGTTTATCTTTTTAAGTAGGGCTAAGGAGAGACAGGGACAGATAATACTAGGAAATCCTTTGTCCATCATAATTGGAACAAATTGATGAGAGGGGGCTTCCTAGAAAGAACAGCTGGCATTTAAAAAAGGTTTCCAAAAACTGACCTGATGCTTGCTTTACAAAAATGAGTGTCAGAAATAGAGAACCCACAATGTAGGGATATGGCCCAGGCCGCAAAAAGAGGGTCTTGGGAGCATGAGTACAAGTAAGGTGATAGGCTCAAGTGACCTATTTTTGTTAACTTAGTACAATTTACATCAGTTCTATCACACTTTATAAATACAGTGAAAACTTCTGAAAATTGCTGTATAGGGATAGAAATGAGAGGACTCTCCATTCTGGAAGTTTTCCCCTTTACCAGGAAAAATCATGAGTTTTTATACCCACACCAATTAACACAGAATTCAAAAATCGGCATACAGGGCAAAAATCTTTCTAATCTCAGGGTCTTCTCCACTTGAAAATGTAGATATGTTCCTTCTCTGGAGTGTACTGTCTGTTAATAAACTTTGACCTTTTGCACACTTGTAAAAAAAAAAAAAAAGAAAGAAAGAAAACTCATGCGGAGATGATTAGCGTCACATGGTGTTACATTTGCAATCAGTGCAAAAGAAGGCTATAAAATCAGTACAGTAGTACATTAATACAGTGTGCACTACTGTTAATCTGATACAGTCACCATTTAACACTGCTTTATATTTGTTTACTTTTTTCTCAACTGAGAATGGCTCCATGAATGGTTGGTATTTTTGCAAATTTTAATTTTTTTTTACAATAGATTTGTGTTTATTTTATGGTAATAAATGATAAAATTAGACTAGTACCTATGGATATCTATGCATTCATGACTTTTAAAAAACTTTTTAATATTTCTAGGCTACACAATTCATCTGCAAGTTTTGTTGAGTTTTTACAAATCTCAAAGTTCCATTATATGCATTGAAAATTTCACGTACAATTGGACCCACACAGCTGAAAGCTATGTTGTTTAAGGATCAACAGCATTTTCAGGAACATTAACCACCCCTTCTGTCATATGTTTCCATGGAGCTGAACTTAATACAGGCATCTTGTTGTGCTTCTCTCTGTTGTATTTTGCAAATACTGTGTTTTTTACAAATTGAAGGAGTGTAGCAACCCTACGTCAAGCGTGCATTTATCAACACCACATTTCCATCATCAGGTGCTCACTTCATGTCTCTGTGTCATATTAGGCTGATTCTCACAATATTTCAAACTTTTTCATTATTATTATGACTATTATGGTCATCTGTGTTCAGTGATCTTTGATATTACTACGGTAATTGTTTTGGGGCATCATGAAATGTACCCATAAGAGACAGCAAACCTCATAAATGTTTTATGTGTCCTGACTGTTGCACAGATGGGCCAGTCCTCCTTTTCTCTCCCTCTCCCCAGGCCTCCCTATTTTCTGAGACATAACAGTGTTAAATTAGTCCAATGAATAAGCCTACAATGGCCTCTAAGTGTTGAAGTGAACAGAAGAGTCACACAACTCTCATTTTCAATCAAAAGCTAGAAATGTTTAAGATTAGTGCTGAGAGCACATTGAAAGCCCAGATAGGCTTAAAGCTGTCCCTTTGTGCCAGGTAACAAAGTGGTGAATACAAAGGAAAAGTTCTTGAAGGAAATTTAAAGTGTTACTTCAATGAACACACAAAATGATGAGAACAAGAAACAACCTTGTTACTGATATGGAGAAAAACTTTTAGTGGTCTGGATAGAAGATGAAAGCAGCCACAACATTCGCTTGTTGCAAAGCTTAATCCACAGAAAGGTTCCAATCCTTTTCAATTCTACAAAGGCTGAGAGGAGTTAAGGAAGCTGCAGAAGACAAACTGGAAGTCAGCAGAAGTTGGTTTAGGAGAATTAAGGAAAGAAGTTGTTTCATGTAAAATGCAATGTGAAGCTGTGAGCACTGATGGGGAAGCTCAGCAAGTTATCCAGAAGATCCAAGTAGGTCATGGATGAAAATCTAAACAGATTTCACTGTCAATGAAACAGTCTCCTATTGTTAGAAGACTCCATCTAGGACTTTCATAACTAGAGGGAAGAAGTCAATGACTTGCTTCAAACTTCAAAGAGCAGGCCAGCTCTCTTGTTAGGAACTAATGCAACTAATGACTTTAAGTTGTAGCCAATGCACACTTACCATTCCAAAAATCCTACAACGTATAGGGATTATGCTTAATCTACTTGGCCAACAAAGACTGTTACAGTCCATCTGTTTACATCATGGCTTACTGAATATTTCTAGCTCAAAGTGAGATTTACTGCTCATAAAAAATAAAAGATTCTTTCAAAATACTGCTGCTCATTGACAATTGACAAGGATGCATCTGGTTACCCACATTCTGTGGTGAATTTATACAAGAGAATTAATATTGTGTTCACACCTGCTCACACAAAATCCATTCTGTACCCCATGGATCAAGGAGTTTCTACTTTCAAGTCTTGCTATTTATAAAATATATTTTTTAAGACTATAGGTGCCATGGATGGTAATTCTTAAGATTTATCTGGGAAAAGTAAATTAAAAACTTTCTGGAAAGGATTCACCATTCTATATGCCATTAAGAACGTCTATAATTCCTGGAAAGAGGGCAAAATCAATGTTAATAAAAGTTGTGGAGATATTGATACCAGTTATCACAGACAACTTTGAGAGATACAAGACTTCAGTGGAGAAAGTAAGGGAAGTTGTGGTAAAAAGAGCAAAAGGAATGAGAACTAGAAATGGACCCTGAATACACGACTAAACTGCTGCAACTGTTCATGATAAAACTTGAACAGATAAGGAGTTGCTTCTTACGGATGAACACAAAAAATGGGTTCTTTTATTACTTCAGAAGGTTAGGGGGTAGAGATGTTTTGTTTATATGCTTTGTATTTGTATAGATTGAGTCAAAGTTATACATGTAAGTGTGCCCTTCACTCAGATGGTGTACACTGCACCCAATAGGTGTGAAATTACCATCCCCTCTTCACCTCTCCCCCCAACTCGACTTTCATTGAGATTTACTTCCACATGTGCACTTAAGTGTTGATTGATTAGTTCCTATTTGATATTGAGTATTTGTGTTTGTTTCTCCATTCTTGTGATGTTTCATTTAGAGGAATGGTTTCCAGTTCCCTCCAGGCTGTCCAAGATGATTCTTGAGATGTAAACTACTCTTAGTGAAGATACTGCAAACATTATTGAAATAACAGAGGATTTAGAATGTTACATAGACTTCATAGACTTAGTTCTTCTTCTTCTTCTTCTTCTTCTTCTTCTTCTTCTTCTTCTTCTTCTTCTTCTTCTTCTTCTTCTTCTTCTTCTTCTGAGACAAAGTCTCACTTGGTCGCCCTTGGTAGAGAGCCATGGCATTATAGCTCACAGCAACCTCAAATTCTTGGGCTCAAGTGATTCTCTTGCCTCAGCCTCCTGAGTAGCTGAATCTTTAGGCACTCACCATAATGCTCTGCTATTTTCAGAGACGAGGTCTCGCTTTGACTGAGGCTCATCTCGAACCTGTGAGCTCAGATCATCCACCTGTCTCAGCCTCCCAAGTGCTAGGATTATAGGCATGAGCCACTGCACCCAGCCATAAACTTAGTTTGTAATGAGATAATTAACCCCCACTTTGAAAGAAGTTCTGCTGTGGGTAAAAATGCTATCAAACAGCATCACATACTACAGATAAATTTTCTTTTTTTAAAGAGCCAATTGATGTAGCAAACATTACTGTTAATTTATTTTATAAAATTACCACAGTTAAACCAACCTGCAACAATTACCACCCTTATCAATCAGCAGCCATCAGTACTGAGACTCTACATCAGACAAAAACGTTATAATTTGCGGAAGACACAGGGAATGTTAGCATATTTTAGACAAGCATTTTTTATCAAGGCATGTGCATTTTTTAGACATAATGCTATTATACACTTAAAAGGCTATAATATAATATAAGCATAACCTTTATATGCACTGGGAAACCAAAAAAAAAAAAATTGCATAACTCATTTTATTGCAGCTTTCATTTTATTGCAGTGGTCTGGAACCAAGTCCGTAATATTTATTCACTTTTACTCTTAATAAATATCAGGAGGTGTTTCCCTATATAACATACCTCTTTAATAAACAGGGTTGATTTTATTTATCATTTATTATTTTCTATATCTTATTTTATCAATTTTACATTTTGACATATTATAGTATATCTCCTTTCTACTTTATTTTACATTGTTTTAATTTTTAACTTCAGAAAATAATTTCTACTTTTTTATTAAGACATTCATGGTGCATGTTCCTCTGAGAAGAACTTGCTAAGTCCTAACACTGGTGTCATAAAGTGTTTGTTTATTTATTTACTTATTGTTTTCTAAATACATAATTTTCCTGATTTTGAAAAAAATGATTAAATAATTATCTTATTTTGAAATAGCTCCAAACACTTAATTTTTATGTTTATTATGCTTTATTTCTTTGGTAATAATTGAAGAATAGGACCTATAAAAATTCCCTTATTTTAATTTTCTTCAAGTTTACTTTGTGGCCAATTTTGCACAGATTTTTACATATTATCTGGAATAAAAAAAATAAGTGTCTCCCCTTCCAACTGAGATGAAATTCTATGTATAGCTAATTGTTCGACATTGTTGATTTCATTATCCAGTTTGTTTCTATTATGACTATTTTTTCCCTGTCTTTCTCCAAATCTGAAAGAGAGTAATTGAAATATTCTCTAAAATGATTAAGCTATTTTGTAGCTAATTGAATAAAGGTCTGTAGCATATCTTCTCTATGATATGTGTATTTTATTATTTGTTTGTATCTTCTTTTATTTTCAGTCTTTAATATTGATTTCATCATAATTGATAATATCCTGACATTTCTTCATCTTTGTTTTTGCTTCTTTGTCTATCCCTTTGTCTGATACTTTAATGCATTGCCTTACATGAGTCTCTTCAAAGCCTCTTATATGTTTCAACTCACCCTAACAGTCTCTATCTTATAATGATGATATTCAGTCCATTCACATGTAGTGTTATAAATTTGACTTTGATACTCTACTTTAATTATGTGTTTTATATATTGATTTTTCTTAATTGATAAAGGTTGTTTCATACAACTTCAACTTTATACATTTGAAAGTAATATTATAATTTATCATCAGGTCAGCCTTCTTTTTCTATTTACATAATCAGGCACATATTTCCCAATCAGGATTAGTAAAGAAAATGCTAATAGCTATTTTCCTCCACTCAGTTGCATTCCTAAGTAAATTGAAATGCTTTTCTTTTCTTTTCCCAACACAGCAAGGATAACCCAGGGAAATATGAGGAGTTTTCAAAAGTTTATAGAAAATGCATGCTTCACAAAGCCATACACGTATTTAAAATTTTGCACAAAATAAATTTACACTAACCTGTTATATCATGTCTGCACAGGATCTAGTTTGAGACATCAAGAAGAATAAGATATTAGTCTGGAAAGAGCTCCTATCAGAGACACATGAATTCTGCTAAAATGGAAGCACCGACAAACATCAAAGTCATGATGGAAATTGGGTGGAAGAATGGTGAAATCATCGATGCTTTGTGAAAAGCTTATGAGGACAATGCCCCAAAGAAATTAGAAGTTTACAAACAAATAACTCATTTTAAGAAGGGACGACACAATATTGAAGATAAAGTCTGTAGCAGAAGACTGTCTACAGCAATTTGTGAGGAAAGATCTAATCTTGTTTGTACCCTAATTGAAAAGGGCTAATGAGTAACAGTACAAACAATAATCAAAATCATTATGTCTAGTTGGTTCAGTTCACACTATTCTAAATGAAAAGTTAAAATTGAGAAAACTTTCTGCTTGATGGGTACCCAAACCATTGCACCTAGGTCAGCTGCAAATAAGAGCAGAGTTTTCAACAGAAATTTTAAACAAGTGGTAGCAAGATTCAGAAAAATGAAAGCAGGAGTTCCAGCCTTACCAGTATGGTCCTGAAGACAAAGCACCACCAGAGCAAGGCTAAGCAAAGAGCAAGTGTCCCGACAAAGCAAAATTGGATCAGTTGAGAGCAGAGGTCATGGCAACAGTTTTTTGGGATGTTCAAGGCCTTTCCATATTAGCTTTCAGCAAGGCTAAAGAATTCAAACATTTTGTCCATTTTAATGGCATGTGTTTTTGTAGCTCCATATCTCAATAAATATTTATTCTACTGTGTCGTGGTATATACTGATCAATGGAGAATT
>CAUYPK010168696.1:0-23452 GCA_963574355.1 Loris lydekkerianus
TCAGAGATCTCTCCTCAGAGGTCCCTCCTCAGAAGCAGCATAACAAAATCCAAACTTGGCAAAGAACCACAGTATACAAAATAATGATAAGAGGCAAAGAGCCGCATTCATTTTGGCCGGGAGCCGCATGTGGCTCGAGAGCCGCGTGTTCGCCACCCCTGGTCTAAAGTTTCTTGAAGGTGTTTACCATTAAGATTCTTTTGCATCACATGACTTTTTGAGTGATAAATTATAATTAGTGAATGATTGCATGGTTTGTTGAGATGAATCCAGAGCTTTGAAATTACTCTCGTGAAAATAGTAATTATTTAGTTATAAGGAACTTAATGACTTTATTTACATTAAATTTCATATGTGTCCTACTTTTAAAAAGGTCTGTTTCTGGCGGCGCCTATGGCTCAAAGGAGTAGGGCGCTGGCCTCATATGCCAGAGGTGCTGGGTTCAAACCCAGCCCCGGCAAAAAAAAAAAAAAAAGTCTGTTCCCTTGCTACATATAAGTGCACTATGATTTTTCTGTCTACTATAGCAGAAAACTGAAACAGACCATTCTGAAATCCTGATGTTGTTTCCTTTCTTCGCATGTAGACAAAGAATATCATTGAAAAAGGAAAACAGCTACCAAAAATAGAAAAAAATTAGCTGGGTGTGGTGGTGCATGCCAATGGTTCCAGCTACTCAGGAGGCTGGGGCAGGAGCATCACATGAGCTAGGAGTGTGAGGTTGCTGTGAGCTATGATGCTACTGCAGTTTACCTGGGGCCACAGAGTGACTCTCTCTCTCAAACAAAAACAAAAACAAACAAAAAAAAAAAGACAAAGGAAAATAGATCTCTTTCCTCCATTATCTTATAACTGTTTCATTTCTAAATAGGGGAATAAGCCCAAATTAATTTGTTGTGCACTTACCATCTAGTGGGTGTCCAATATTTCTGCCAAGTGTGGTGGTCACAGAGCGAGAAGCACAGACCCTGCCTTCTGGTAGTTGGTGGCAGTTCAGTAATCCCCTGAGTATTTTACAGTGTGCACTACTGAGGCGCAGAAACAGAACCTCCACGCTTGGGGTCTGCTTTGACTTGCCCAGCACCACTCCCCTTCTCTTCTGGAGTGGTTCCTGAGTTTTTCTCTGGAAAGTCTCTCTCTGCCACTCCATGTTCTTTCAGTGGAGTTGTGGGCATATGAAAACCTAACTGGCCAGACTCACACCGGCCAATTAAGAGTTTTGTATACTTTGGGTTTTTTTCTTTCTTTCTTTTTTTCTTTTTGGTACACTGTAACATACATACTTTTTATTTGTCTATTACATGTATACTCAATAAAGCTGAGGGGACAATGACATGAAAGCAAAGAAAATGGTATGCAGGGAAATCTAAACAAAGGAACTCATGGCGGGTAGGCTATTAGTGAGGGGTTTGTTTTGTTTAAATTGATAACGTCTTATACTTTGGGCCACAGTGATTGGTTCAGGAGCTGTCCCATGATCCAAGCTAGGCCAGTCTGCTAGCTCAGAGTAATCTCCAGATATAGCATAGTACATTCGTGGAACAGCAGGTATCTAGCTAAGGATGGAAAATTTGGTCTGAATGGGGAGAGTTAAAAGACAAAGTTAAGGCAGTAGGCAGAAACAGAAACATGTTGTGCTTGAGAATTTGGACTTTTTTCCTGAAGAAAAGGGGATCCATTAGTGTAATTCACATTGCTGTGGGGGAAGATTAGTTAAATTAGGCTTTCTCATCTGAAGGGCACAAGATGCCCAATTGTTCTGAAAAACGATAGTTAAGCCAGTAGGTGCCATGTGCTCCTAACAAACTGTAATTACTGTTTCATTTGGAGCCACTGTTGTTCTAGCCACTATATAAGCTCTGCCTGGCAGGGGGAGGGTAGGGAGTAGGGGGAAGAAGCTGTCTATGCTAGCTCGCCTGCCCCCCAAAGCTTAATGAAGGTGGATGTCCCCAGGCCTGCTTGCTGGCCTCTCTGGCACATAACAGCTGCCTTCAGCAACTTGGTTCTTTTTTTGGGGGGGGTCCCCTGTAGAGTGCCATGGTATTACAGCTCATAGCAACCTCAAACTCTTGGGCTTAAGTAATTCTCTTGCCTCAGCCTCCCAAGTAGCTGGGACTACAGGTGCCTGCCACAAGGCCTGGCTATTTTTAGAGATTGGGGGGTGGGGGAGTGTCACTCTGGCTCAGGCTGGTCTCAAACTCAGGAGCTTAGGCAATCCACCTGCCTTGGATCACCAGAGCACTAGGATACAGGCATGAGCTTCTTGGTTCTTTTCTGGTTTGTCAGAATCCCATGTGAACCTTTTCAGCCTTAACCACTGGCACTACAATTGCATTTATGCCTTAGAAAGATTAATCCATAAGAATGATGGGCTGGGGGAGATGAAGTATTAAATAGAAAGCAAGGAAATGAATGCAGATACCTCTGTAACCGTCCAAACCAGAGATAATAAGGAACTTGAACCTGGAAGTGACAGTGGGAGGAGGGAAGAGAAGCACAGTGAGGGTGCTTCCCAACAGCTCTCCAGAAGACACACCTGAAAGAAGTACCATGATAGCAAAACTTCCCTTGAGGAATTGTGTTCTGGCCACATCTTTAGTTCAGCAATGTGTACTCATTTTCAGGAAACAAAAGCAAAATAAAGTTTCATTTATGACTGTTCTTCTCAAGGTTTAATGTGCATATAAATAACCTGGGACTTTGTTAAAATACAAATTTTTGTTCAGTATTTCTGGGGTGAGATCCAAGATTCTGGATTCTTAACAAATTCCCAGGTTGTGTTGGCCTGCATACCATACTTTGAATATCAAAGGTGTAGAAGTTTTTGAAGTATAAGTAGGTTATTCAAGTAAAAAGTCCAGCAGGAAGTAGATGTAGGGTCTAGACTAGAGTTCAGAAAATAAAGACTTGGACTGGAGATATTTGGGAGACATCAGCACTTTGCCAGAATATGAAAATAATGGGCCAGGAATACTGTTTGGAGAAAAGGTGGAAGGGCTTCAAGGACACCCCACGGGTAACTCCCAACATGGAGGATGAGCTTTAAGAAGGTCAAGAAGTAGAACATGAACCTCAGATGCTAACGAGGCTTTTCAATGAGAAGCCTTTAGTTCTCAAGCTGCTTGTATAAATAAGCATTAATTAATGCTACCATTTATTTAGCATTCTATTCCTGGCATTGTGCTAAGGACTTCAACTTTTCTCCAAAACACAGGGCGTAAGAAACGTTACATTAATAGTTTGTGCTAACCACACTTCATTGCTCTGAGGTGATAGAAAATTTAATTTGGGTTATTTTTGGGACTCTCCCCTTCATACCCAAGATTATTTGAAAGTTCTAGGGGCATTAGTCCAGTACATTTGCAAATGGCCCTCTATTCTTCACTTGATGCTGGTGACCAATAATACACTCACCTTTCCACCTCACTCATCCTTTACAGGTGAGAGGCTTTCCTGATTCTATGCCAAGGTTGGGCATAGGGGTCTTGGTCTTGGTCGACTCTCTGATGCCTAATAGTGCTGCACGTCCATTCCTGATATTCATAGAACCCGCAACTGTCCTTTTCTGTTGTTCCCTTTGGTTGTACTTAATCAAACTCAAAAGCCTTTAACCTCTCTCCACTGTGTGAAAACAAAACTACCTCAATAGGCACAATTATTTTTGGTTCAAGGGGGCTTTTTATTTTGCCCTCAGCCCAGGGAAGTCTCAGATCTTGTGCCATAATCATCAAGAGGGGATAGTATCTCGTGATCCTTTACAGTCGTGGCCCCCAGCCCTCAGCCTTGGGCCATTGGTGGCCTGTACAAAAGCTTCATCTGTGTTCACAGGTACCCCCAATCGCTGGCACCACCACTGGAGACCTGCCTCGGGTCAGATCCTCCCCACCCAATCCTTTCACCCCATGGAAACAGCGTCTTCCATGAAACCGGCCACAAAGGCTGGGAACTGCTATTTCGCAGCATGGAGAACAAATCAAATTCTTATTTTAGTACCTTTACAAATTATCTTACTGCACATGCATTGTCCTATGAGATCCCTATAACCTCTGGGTAATTCCCACTTTATATCCCGAAACTTGTTTCAAGCCACACAGCCATTAAGTAACTGAATAGGAAACTATAAATTGCCTGTGTGGGACTTGGGAACAATGAGCATGTGGTATTATCACAGTTCTTACCAAAATACTTTGCTTGAGGTCATGTGTGAGTGACCGTTACCAGAACTAAATTCAGAAACCTCTGCACATACACTTTAAATAGAGTGCTGGGATCTCTTAAACAGGACATGATAGAAACCTATTTTAAAATAAATATAGGGTACTTCACAAAAGCCTGCACATTTTACATGTTAGTACTAAAACGGGGATGGAGAGGGAGGGAAGCTTCATATATTCTTATCACAAAAATATTTAATTATACTCCAACTGCAGTTTTCTTTCATGTTATTATGATTATCTTACTACATAGGAATAGGAGTTGAAAACTGTATTCAGACTAAAGGTGCCATCCTTAAATTACAGTCAAAGCAGTTCATACAGTATCTTCCCATCTGATACTTTCACAGAAAGGCCCAGGAGAGAATAAAAGAAATCAAAAGGGAAGGTGCATGGTCTTTTTATTAATAATGCTTGCTGTAACTGGCAATAGAAAAGTGTGGAGGGGGAGCCTGTGGGCCACACCTCTGCTTGAGTGTTTCTTCAATCGCACGACCTTGGAGCCAGCACGGGCCGCTGCATTTCAGAAGGGGATACAGAGGGGTGGTGTGTTCCTGTCCTCTGTCTCGCAGGATCCGTTATCCACAGGAGTTTGGGGCCGATGTGACGGCAGAGTCACACCAGCTCCCCCCAGAGGAGCCGGGGAAGAAGCCGCGCACGCAGCGCGCTGCCCGGCCCGAGTGCAGGCCTCGCTGTGCTCTGGGCTTCCTCTTCTTGTGCGTTTTATCTTTCTTTTTGCTGGCACACTTGGGACAGAACCACTGCGTCTCCTCTGGCGGCGCAGCCGCTACTCCGACACAGGGCCAGTGGTACCAGTCATCGCAGTCGTCGCAGCAGATCATGGGACTCCCGTCGTCAGGCTGGTTGCACCCAGGGCAGATCCAGATCTGATTGCCCCACTCGTCTCGGATCACGTAAGTGCTGACGCTCTCCGTCACCACGCTGCGCACGGGGCCCTTGGCGCTGCGCGCCGCCGGCCGGGCGGTGGGCTCGGGGGGCGGCGGTGGGGACGCGGGGCCCACAGACGTGGGGTGGGGCGCTCGGGCCGCCGCGGCTGGGGGCAGCGTCTTGGGCCGATTCAGGCGGGGAGCCAGCCTCCCCTCGGGGGCGGGAACCACTTTGCTGATGACAATCTTGTTTTGGCCAGCACCAACTCGGAGGGTTAATCTGGGGACAAATGGGTTCGGGGTTGGGATGACTGGCTCCACTTTTATTTTTTCATGGTTGTGTTTCTTTTCCTTTTCTCTCTTCTCTTTTTCTTTTTTTTCTTTCTCTCTTTCCTCTGTCTTATGCTTTTCCTTCTTTTTCTTCTCCTTTTTGTCTTTTTCCCTTTCGTTCTCCTTAGTTTTCCCTTTTTCCTCAAAGAGTTTTTCCCTCAGCACTGGAGCCAACGAGGGCAGCAGGGTGGGGACCCCGACTGCAGCGGGGCTCAACAGGGGCGGCTCCAGAGGGGGTGGAGCTGCCTTCATCTTACCTTCCCTGCCTTTGTCTTTCATTTTCTCTTTTTCTCTTTTCTCTTTATCTTTCTTACCTTTTTCTCTATCTTTTTTCTTACCTTTATGCTTCTCTTTCTCCTTCCTCACAATTCCATCTTTCAGTTTCACCCTTGGATCAATATCTTCAAATTCTTTTATTTTAAACTTGTAGGGATGTGAGTCCTCATCTTTCGGAAACTCCTTCCAGGGATACTGTGTTTCCTTGTTGGCTTCTTTTTCTTTCTCTTTTACTTTACTTTCCTTGTCTGTGCTTTTTTCCTTGTTTTTGTCTTTTTCCCTTTTCCTGTCTCTCTGCTTTTCTTTCTTTTTCATTTTAGTCTTCAGTTCCTTTTTCAATTTCTTCTTCACCTCCATTGACAAAGGCAGGTTGGCTTTCTCTTCATACAGGTTGTGGAGAAGTTCGGGAGTGGAAACAGACACAGAAGAAGAGGTATAAGGAAAGTTTGGAGGCATATTTGAAGGCATTCCCAGTTTTGCTTTCCGCACAACCTCATCAGTGGAGAAGTCCTTTGTCCAGGAGTTACCAGGACTGGAAGTTCCACCCAAAAGAGGCAGAAGAGTAGATCCTGACTTCATGAAATTATTTGAGGAAGTGGAGGCTTTTGGAGTGGTGCACTTCCAACCTGAAATTGTTTGGGGGCTGGTAAAAATGTCTCCTTCAGATTCTGATCCAGAAGAGAATTCAGAAGGATCTGGCTCTTGTTTAGCACAGGCATGTGAAATCACAGCATCAATAGAGTCATCAATCGTTTTATCTGTCACCATAGCCTTTTTCGGCTGATTCTCATTGGTCAGCGTCCTAGCATCAGGGGGTGTTTGTGTCTGCTTCACCTGAACTGCCTCTTTACTGATCTTTTCACTTACTGTGGCTGGAGGAGTCCTATTTGGTGTTTCTGGTCTGACAGGTACTTCAGGAATATGAGTCATAACCTTGGGGCTCATGGGACTCTTAGAACATCCTGGAGATTTCATCATCATTTTTGGTGACCAGGTAGGACTTCCAACCATTGCTGGTGAGAGGGTAGTTTTAGGTGATTTAGTTTTCTGTTCTGGACAACTACTTTTAGTCTTTGTTTTAAGTGTAAAAGATTTGGTTTCTAATGGTTTTGCAGTTGGCAATTGTGATTTTGCAACTGGAGCTAACATAGGTGGCTCTGGGGACACAGGGGCAAGGTCTGTGCTGTCCTGCACATGCACTGGAGGGAGCATGGGCGGGGCCTTTTGTATATTTATTGAGCCAAGAGATTCTCGAGCTTCCAATAACAGGACATCCAGGCTGTCTCCTTTCGTACTCATCAGCCGGGGTCGCTTCACGGCAGGTATTTTTTCAGCTATATGGCTGTCCAGCGGTCTCTTACCCCAGAAATTCTCATCAATAATTTCTGCCTCCTCCAATTCATCATCCTCTTCCAGGGGAAGCTGCCTGGTTTCTGCTGAGGTGCCCCCATCCGTGGGCACCTGCTTCTCTTCCTGAGAAGACACGATGTGTGTCATGTAATCAGGAATGTATTCTTTTCTTTCTTCTGCATCTTTACTTCCTGGTTGAGGAAACTGAAGTACATTGTTTTTGCTAACAGGATATAAAGGAATTTGATATGGGAAAGTGACAGGTTCAATATTGTGAATATAGTCTTCTAGTTCATGCAGACTAACCCCCATAAGTTGGAAAGCTTCACCAACGTCATCCAAAGTTGGGTCTGTTCGGCCATACAGCTCTGAGTACCAATGGCAGCCCCAGCCCAGCTGCTTCAGATAGCGTTCCAGCACGTCTGTGAGGAGATGGCAGGCGCTGAGCTGCACAGAGTCCCAGCCCAGTGCCTGGCAGATCTGCGCCACTGAGACTCTCAGCAACGACCTGGAGTAACTCTCACACATTCTGCTGCGTGGGCGCCACCGCAGCCTTTGCTGCCACTTTTCTTCAGCCCCGCAGCCTGACCTTAGCAGAGCCCCTGATTCATCCCCCCTGGACCCTGGGCGGCCACCTCAATGCTCCTGCAGAAAGGAGCGCGCCTGCCTGAGGGCCGCCATTTTGGACTCATTCGGCCTCCCCCTCGGGATCTCTTTAATGTTCATTGTTATACCAGTATATTGACTTTACAATGAAGAAAAAGCTGTGTTGTAGAGCGTGTTGGTGACTTTCTCAGGGCCACAAAGACAGAACTGTGTTTGGTGGCTCCCAATATGGTGTTCCTTACAACACACCAAACTCAGGTTGCTTGCGATAGGATACGAGCCTCGTCCCTTAGAAACACTTAACGCAAACGAGCAGAACGCAAACGAGTGAACAGGACTCCGCAGCCCAGTAACTAGAAATTGGCGCATGCGCAGTGCTGCGCCTGAGAGTCCACCCCGCCTCCTCCGGGCACTCAAGCGTTAGGCTTCTTTTTTTTTCCGCCCCGCCACTTTTCTCCGTGCCTTTCCCGCCACTACCCTCCCCTTTCCCGCCCGGATGTTGTTTTAGTTTCGCCGGATGTTGTTGTGAGACCGAGAGACGCGTGAAGTGCTGCTACGTCATCACTAGGCACGCGCAGGAAACATGGCGGCGGCGGTCGCTGTGAGCGGGAAGGTAAGTAACGGCCTGGAAAATGCTCCTGTTTTCCCTGGGACTGCCGTGCTTCTGCTTTCTGGGGGATCTTCTGGGGGAGCGACACGAGGGTCTTTCTGCTTCAGGAACAGCCATGGCGCATGTGGGAGAAGAGGACTTGGTGGTGTCAGTTGTTTTCCTAAAAATGCCAGTTCCGCCGGGAGTTAGGGACCCAGTTAGGCCTCTGCTCCTCTGCTCCGCCCCAGGGCTGGGCGGCTTTTATTGGTCTTATCTTTACTAAGGGGTAGCTGGCTTCCTAGTTGCTTTTTTTTCTCCTCACTCACTTTTTTCTTGGCTCTTGTTATTATGTCTTTTCTGACTCTGGCGTTTTTTTCTTTCTGACTTTGATGCGTTAACCTGACTTGTCTCTGTCTTCCTTTCCTTCGCTTTGCTGCAGACGTCTGTGCCCACTTTGGGAGGAACCGAACAGGTGCTAGATAGTTGTGTGCTTGGAAGGGTGTACTGGGTTTGTTTTACCGAACTGCTGAATCGGTTGGTGGTTGTGAACAGCAACCCATGTTTCTACTGCGAGAGCTGGAGATTTATACCATCTTAAGCTTATTTGGAAGGTGTTTATTCAAGTATTTATTTTCTAGACGTTTCCTTGATGGATATCTGTCGTGATGTTTTACAGAGGTGGTCAGTGATGTTCTCTTAATTATTTAGGAACTGGGATTAGGTGCAGAGACTACATTGTATGTTGCCTATTCACATTCTGAGGGCATTTTTTTTTTTTTTTTTTTTTTGAGACAGTCTCACTTGTCACTCTGTGTAGAGTTCTGTGGCGTCACAGCTCACAGCAACCTCGTACTTTTGGGCTCGAGCGTGTCTCTTGCCTCACCTTCCCAAGTAGCTGGGACTACAGGCGCTTGTAACAACACTCAGCTATTTTTTTAGAGACGGGGTTTCGTTCTGGCTCAGGCTGTTCTCCAACTCGTGATCTCAGGCAATCCACCCACCTCAGCCTCCCAGAGTGCTGCCATTACAGGCGTGAGCCACCGCGCCATGCCTGAGGGCATGTTTTAAGCGTAGTTAAGGCTGTCAGGTCTATGACTTGCCACTGCCAGCCATTCCTAGCGCAGGGGTATTTCATAAACAGCTGGGACTGACTGGTAATAATTCATTGAACATTAAGGGCTATTTACTCTTTGCAGATAGCTTCCTAGGCTCTCTGAATTTCTCTCATATTCTCCCTGTTGCCTTCCCCTTTTTCATTTTCAATTATTTGACAGCATTTACGGTTTGGTGTATGGAGTACTACACCAGACGGCAGAATAACAGATGTGAGTTTGATTTTGCAGCTAATCTGATGCATGACCTTGGAAAATTGGGCAGTTTTGACTTATGTGCAGAATGGAGGAGATGCCAGTCATTGTTTTTCGTGTTGGAGTTGTTAGCATTACGTTAAAAAAAAAAAAATAAAGATTTACATATTTGTATGTACTACTCTTTTAAATGATGGGAGGGCATCCTTTGGAGGTTGTTGATGGTCCATCATCATCTTCTCAGTGTTTGTCTTTTTATATGTAGAGTGAATGCTGATCTTCTGCTTGATTCACTGGGTGCTAAAAAAGTTATCCGATTTGATTTTCCATCTTGACTGATCCAGTCTGGGACTTCCCAAGGAGGAATCCTTTCCATTTAAATGATTATCTCTCCTTCTCCTTTTAATCTTGAAAGAACTCTTGAGACTATGACGCAGGGTTCTAAAATAGAAGACTTTCTTCATTTTTTCCTTGTGGCTACCACCTTTGTAGTCTCACTTCTTTAAATTAGTCTTATATTTCATAACTCTACTTCATAACCTCATTTAGTCTTATTGCAAACTCACACCTGATCCATTACTCCAATAAAATGATTTTTTTCATGCCAAAGCTGCTTCTCTCCCAAGTAACTACCCTGACCAACACAGTCAACTTACTGTTTGGTAAGTTCAGCTTTTGTTTAATGGCATGATTATTGATCTGGATGCATGTTAAACAAATTTGGAGGATTCATTGTTTTTTAACTTTATTCAAATTAATATGAGGGTACAATTTTTTAAGTTACATTATTCTCACTTTTAGGGTAAGGTTCCATTTGTAGAAGAGCCCTTCACCCAGGTGGTGTGTTACCCTCACAATGTGTATGTTAGGTGAGGTCCCATCTCATGTCCTCCCTCTTCCCCCTCCCCTGCTTCCCTCTACCTCCAAACTGGACTATTTTAGTGTTTTATTGTTCTTAGGAACATGTAATTGTTTATATATTGATTTCATATTAGTAATGGAGTATGTTGGATATGTATTTTCCCATTCTTGTGATACTTTACTAAGAAGAATGTATTTCTGCTCCATCCAGGTAAATGTAAAGTCTTCATCTTTTTTAATGGCTGAATAATATTCCATGGTATACATACATACCAGTTTGTTGATCCATTTATGGGTTCATGGCCACGTAGATTGCTTCCATGATTTGGCAAGTATGAATTGAGCCACAATAAACATTTGAGTGCAAATGTTTTTGTGGTAAAATGATTTTTGTTCTTTTGGGTAGATACCTAGCAATGGGATTGCAGGGCCAAATGGAAGGTCTACTTTTAGATCTTGGAGGATTCGCCATACTTCTCTCCAAAAAGGCTGTATTAGTTTTCCATCCCACCAGCAGTGTAGAAGCATTCCTTTTTCTCCATATCCATGCCAGCATCTGGTGTTTTGGGACTTTGTGATGTGAGCTAATCTTGCTGGGGTTAGGTGGTTTTGATTTGCATTTCTCTGATTAAAGAACATGACCATTTTTTCATGTTTCTTGGCCATTTCTCTGTCATCCTTGGAGAAGTTTCTGTTCAAATCTCTTTTATAGAGGATTTCAAATCCTCTTATAGAGAGGATTGTTTGCACTTTTCTTATTGCTTAATTTGAGTTCTCTGTAGTTATCAGGCCTTTGTCAGATTCATAACATGCAAAAATCTTTTCCCATTCTGAAGGCTGTTTGCTTTGTTTGTGGTGTCCTAAGCTGTGCAAAAGCTTTTTAGCTTGAGAAGGATCCATTTCTATAGCAGTGTTTAATCAATAACCAGGTCCTAGCAGTTTTATGTTAAAGAGGCTTCTTAAACTTGCTGCATCATCTTTACTCTCAATGGATAGGTTAGGTCTTTAGTCTGACTCTAGTCTTGAATTCTTGGCGGTTTTTTTTCCCTGCTTACAATTTCTGTCCCCAGTCCCTTCTCTATTCCACCACTGGAGTTGTTTTTCTAATGAAAAAATTTGACATATTCTTGCTTTGAAAAAAATGAAAACTGTTTACGTTTTTACCATCAGTATTAAAATAATAAAGCTAGTTAATATGGCATAAAAAAAGACATGTTATCTCTTTGATTCTCTACTTCCTTGTCCCTTTTCTTTGGGAAAGAGGATGGGAAGAAATTGTGTGTGTCTACTTATTTTATCTCCCCCTTCCCTTTACCGAGGTTCAGCTAAGACTACTAGTTTAGAGGTCTAGGGGAGTGGATGTTAACCAAGGCTAACAAGAATCACTTATGATTTAAAAAAATTCAGATGCTGAGCTATTAGCTCTGTTGTATTAGAATCTCTTGTGTTGAGATCTGTGTAACTTTTCTTTTAACTCTTTTACTTGTTTGAGTTGGAGTTTCAGAAGTGATAAAGGAAGTTAATTTCTGTTATGTGGAGAAGTAGGGTAAGGTAATGGTTAAGAGCTTGAACTCTGGAGCCAAACTATTTTCAGAAACTATGATTTACATGTAACAACAATCAAACGATTTAATCTCCAGTGCTTCATTATTCTCATCTGTAGTATAAGAACAGTACCTACTTTATGGGATTAATGAGTAATATTGTTAAATGTATTAGATCAAGGCCTGGCACATAGTAGATGCTGTGTACGTACGATCTCAGTTTCTCTGTGAATCATTGGCTGGATATGGCAAAATCTAGACTTTTAGAACATGGTTTTGGTATAGAGACGAACTTGGTTTTTGAAGTTACCTCTCTTTCCAATTCTCATTCTTGGAACTGAAAAATATTTTGTTTTAGAAGTCATACAATAGTTTTGATGATGGATGAAAAATTATCAAAGTAGGGCAGTGAGTAATACTGGAGATGACGTCTGATTATTTAGTTTCAAACCCTGTGCCCCAGTTTCTTTGTAAAATGGGGATAATAACTACACTTCCCTCATGGAGTTGTAGGGGGAGTTAAATGAGTTAATATTTACGTAGCGTTTAGAATAGTGCGTGGTATCAACTAAATGCTCAATAAATATTAGCTGCTGTTATTACTATTGTAATTTTTCAGACTATCTTGTGATTGTAAAGTTAGTGTTGGTTTGGAAATATTCGAATGTTTGTTTATGCTGGCAGTTTTCCACAAATAAATTAAGGCTACTCACAAATATAAAAGCAATATAATTATTTCCAAGTTGGAAAAAGGAAGCAAAAGGAAAGGAAACAAAGTTAGGAAAGAAGGTAGATGGATCTGGAAGTATGATTATTAAATAAATGGCATGTTTTAATAAGCTACAATTTATTATCTCAATTTCTCTGCAAATCAAAAAGCAACCCCCCCCAAAAAAAAAAAAACTGGTTTCTGCAGATAGACCAGAGTGTATAGTTTTCTGTGGACTTTCCACTGTGAAATATAAAGAATGTATTATACAGTATATTGTATCCTTTTGAAAAAAAACAAGGACCCTGTAACACACTTAAACTGATAGTTTTATGCCAATGGGAAGTTCCAGATGTATGGGGTACCAATATGATGTATTTAGTTCTCTGATGACGTGGTTAAATTCAAGAGTTGGTGTTTGTCAGGATGTGCAGATGGATTCAGTTCTACTTACACAGTAGAACCTCCATAGTTGACCACCTACCTACATTGACCACCTCCCTAAGTTGATCTAATTTTCATAGATTGGACATGCACCACATGTACATATCAGTACAGTAGGCCTAGTTCCTTCTGTTGACCACTTCCATATGTTGACCACCTCTGTAGGTTGACCAGTTACAGTCCCTTGGGTGGTCGACTTACAGAGATTCTACTATATGTTGTTTTTCTTAGGTGTGCGTTTGAAAGTGGACTTCAGTTTGATTAATAACCTTCATTAGTTGTTGGAGTTCATCTATCCTAAAAAGTGCAGAACTGTTTTAACAGTCAGCCAATGAGAAGGATTGACATCCTTTTGTGAATACCAAGGGGAGAAATAAGGACAAGGACTGTAAGGACATCATGCTTCTGCTCTAACAAGAGAACAGAATTAAGTTAATGGATTGAGTTGAATTTACCTATCACAGGGAAGGAGAAAAAAGGAGATGCAAGTACCCCAGTGGTTACAGTTACATTCATTCATTTGTTCAGCCAATATTAATTAAGCACCTAATTTGTTCTGTATTTTATTTGGCATTGAGATACATCAAATAGGCCTTGCTTTTGGAACTTACAGACTTCAGTTCTTCAGAAGAAAAACATTCACTAACAATTACCCCCTTATCTTTCTAACTTAAAAAAATGCAATATGAGTTCCAAGACCTTGAGGTGGGTGCTGTTTTTAGTGAATGTTTGTATTCTGAAGACCTATAGACTGACCATCATGAGATCCTGAAACGTTTTACCTGCACTTAGTGTACATCAGTGGTTCTTAACCTGTGAGTTGTGACCTCTTTGTAACAATGAAAATACATCCTGCATATCATATATTTACATTACGATTCATAACGGTGGCAAAATTACAGTTATGAAGTAGCAATGAAAATAATTGTATGGTTGGGGGTCACCACAACATGAGGAACTGTATTAAAGGGTCGCGGCATTAGGAGGGTTGAGAACCATTGGCGTAGATCATGGTACACAGTAGGTATTCGTTGAAGAGAAAAAAGCAAGAAGTTAGAGAAAATGAGAGAGAGTAGAGTGAGTGATGGGTCCACTGATCGTTTTTGTTTGAGTTGTAAGATACTGTTGTAGTACACTTCATTTATGTTACGTTTTTCTGTAATTGTATTAGAATTTTGTTCTAAGTCAAGTCATTTGAGTCACTTTAAACAATTGAGAAGTCAGCTATTACTTCTTCTTAATTAGAATTTGTTTTGATGGCATGTTTAATAAGACTTTATTTTATAGGTCTGGGCGTGGTGGCTCATGCCTGTAATCCTAGCACTCTAGGAGGCCGAGGTGGGTGAATCGTTTGAGACCAGCCTCAGCAAAACGAGACTCCCCAGTCTCTAGTAAAAATAGAAAAACTGAGGCAAGAGGATTGCTTGAGCCCGAGTTGGAGGTTGCTGTACTATGACGCCACGGTACTCTACCCAGGGCAACAGCTTGAGACTCTGTCTCAAAAAAAAAAGACTTTGATTTTGTAGCTTATAATTGACCCCATAGCTCCTTTTAGATATGCTTATAGTTCTTTGAAATGTTTGTGCTTTAGAAAGATAAAGAATATTCTTAGTAACTAGATTTTCCTGGAGAGTTTTTCTTTTTCTAGATTACATTTTGTAACATAGTACTTACCTAGGATATAATAGGAATATATCATTTTTCTTTTCTGTCATTCTTTAGCAAACACGTGAGTACTTACATGCTGGTTGTTTGGATACAAGGTGGTTAAACACAAACTGTATTCTTGATGTAGTAGTTGGCAATTTTAAGTCATTTCAATTTATGAATAAAAACATGGCTTTTTTGAAGAGTGAAAATATTAAGTCTTTGCTTAGAAAGTGGTACTAGTACTAGATACAAAATTATAATTCAGCTCTTTCATTTTTACTTTTTGGTGGAAGATTTGTGAAACCTTTTCCTGTACTTTAAGTATATGTAGTTGTTTGTATAAGAGAGATCATTTATTTAGTTATTGTTGTATCTCCTCAGACTGCTAAATTCTTTCTGCCTCCTGCCTGGCATTGTTTGGCACACTGCTACTCGTCAGCAGGACTAGTTCTGCCAGCTGCCCTTGGGTTGTACTGTCCTCTGTATGTCAGAGGCTCACTCCTAACTCTCAGTATTTCCATGGTGTGTTACCCCTAACAAGCACCTGTATTCTGCCTTTTTTTTTAGTTCCACAGTCATTACTGATTAACATACCTCAAATAAAACTCACTGTTTACTCTTCCTTCTGTACTCCCTATCTCAGTTAATAACCTCATCTCAGTTTGTCCTTCACTCCTCTCCCCTTCACTTCCCATATCTGATCAGTATGAAGTCCTGTCATGTTGATATTCTAAATGTCTTTCTAAATTTCTGCATTGCCTTAGTTCAAGCCACCATGAATTTCTCCCTCCCTGGATTACTGTAGCTGTTCAGTCTTTGCCCTGTGGAAGAGTATTGTTTTAGAAAATGGAAATACCATGGCGTTTTCCCGCTAGAACTCACTGGCTTTTGTCTGCAGGATAAATTTTGAACTCCTAAATTCCTTTCTATGGCTTATAAAACGCTTTATGATCTGAAATGGTCTCTATTTTTGTCTCTAAACTATATACTCTCTGATATTTGAGTTTCAACCATGCATGGAACTCCCGCTGTCTGTATAAAACATATATCCTCTGCCAGTAATGTACATGCTGTGCCTCCCCACATGTTCTGCTAGTTAACATTGCTATTCATCATGCCTCAGCTTATAATGTCACTTTAGCTCAATCTGCCAGAGCCTCCTGGGTCTAAGATACCGTGTGTTAGGGCGTGCTGTGGCAGCCACTTGGCACTTACATGTGGTAATTGTTTATTTTCTTGTCTTTATCTTCAGTTAGACTGTAATTACTATGAAAGCAATAAGTGAATTTTACATAGTTGTAACTTGCTGAACATTGTAGTTTTGCATTCACTATCTACGTGTATTTATTGAAGAATTAAGTAAAGATGGCATCTCATTCAGGTTTTCTGTGCATAGCTCCACTGTTGACTTACTGGGTGATGTGACACTGCTAGTTTAGTCAGACACTTTTCAGTGCATGTATGCTTTTTCCAGAGACACCTTTTCAGTCCCAGCATTTAGCTGAAGCTCAGTAAATGTGCTCAATATATGAGGAATCAGGGTATGTGAAATGGAGGGTGGCTTGAAGAGTTTGAAAAGGCTACTACTTAACGCTCATTTGGAGGATTTACTAGAATTTATTTGCAGGGCCAGGCACATGACTCTTGCCAGTAATCCTAGAACCCTGGGAGGCCCAGGCAGGTGGATTGTCTGACCTCACAGGTTCGAGACCAGCCTGAGCAAGGGTGAGACCCCGTTTCTAAAAATAGCCAGGCGTTATGGCGAACGTCTGTAGTCCCAGCTACTCTGGAGGCTGAGGCAAGAGCTTGAGGTTGCTGTGAGCTCTGATGCCATGGCACTGTACTGAGGGTGACAAAATGAGACTCTGTCTCAAAAAAAAAAAAAAAAAGTTATTTGCAGAGAGAAGGGATTCAAGAGTATTCCAGGTAGTTGGAACAGAATATACACAGAAAATGACACAAGGCTTTCAGTAAGCAGGTGAGTTCAGAGTGGCCCAAGACTGGAAGGCTGTGTGTCAGGGAGTGTAGCGTCACTACAGAGCAGTGTTTCACCCGTTTGTGTCTCAGCACACTTGTACCTGTGGCTAAACTTTGTGGCACACTTATGTTGATCCAAAAAAAAAAGCAAAAAAGAATATACGTACTCTGGTTTGAACTTGTTTTGAAAATAATTGGCCAAGCTTGGTGGCTCACACCTTTAATCCCAGTTCTCTGGGAGGCTGAGGTGGGTGGATTGGATTGTTTGAGCTCAGGAGTTGGAGACCAGCCTGAGCAAGAGTGAGTGACTGGTCCCTACTAAAAATAGAATAACCATCTTAGGGTCATTGTAGGCACCTGTAGTCCCAACTACTGGGGAGGCTGAGGCAAGAGGATTGCCTGAACCCAGGAGTTTGAGGTTTCTCTGAGCTAGAGATGCCATGGCACTCTACCCAGGGTGACAGAGTGAGTGAGACTCTGTCTCCAAAAAAAAAAAAAAAAAAAGAGAAAAGAAAGTAATTAATGATCTTTAAAAATTTTCGTGGCATACCAGTAGAAAATCAATCTATCTGGTAAAAGGTGGAGCCAGGTTGATTTTCAGCCTAGATGTGTTACATTACACACCTTGTGTAGATTATGGGAAATGACTAGATTTGGAGAAGAGAGACTAGAATGTTATTTTAACAACCTAGGCTAGAAACAAGGGATCATTGTCAGAGGAGAGGGTTTGAGGGACTTAGGATACAGAGTCTGGGTGATGAAAGAGACATTTAGGATCATTGGGTGGGTGAGATGCTTTGACATAGTTAAGATACCAGAAGCAGATGTAGAGAGCATACTGGGTTAAGCTGCCTTTCTGAAGTGGAAATAATCAAGTTGGTGCTCTGATACCTGAGGTGTGAGGTCCCTTAGAATATTTGGGCTCACACTGGCATTTCCTGGTGATACCTTCTCTAATTAAAAGCTTAAATTATCACCTATATGTTGTTGTTTAGCAGGCTTGGACTGGGTTCGAACCCGCCAGCTTCAGTGTATGTGGCCAGCGCCCTAACTACTGAATACGGGCACCATCGTTAATTTTTGCTTTTTAATTCTAACTTTTGCTAAAGCAGAGGTCAAAAAATTTGTTCTAAATTGTTTGCTGTGGTCCCCAGAGCTTTTTAAATAAATTACATCTAACACAGATCCTTCACTAAAGAAAAAACAAAAACCCTGCAGCCTCTGTTGATCAGCAGGCCATCACTGGACGTTTTATAAATATACTTATGTGCTTGGGCATCTTAGCAAATATTTAAGAGTAAACAGGAGCCTGGAGGGCATGAAACGGTAAGTATAGGCAAGGACATTATCTTTTTTCTTTTATTGGTGTTTGGCATATAATTGCTTAATGAAGTTTGTTAAATTGAGTTTATACAAGCAGTTTAGCACCACCAAGTGGCAGATCTTTGAGTGCTCTTGATATATTTTGTTTCCTGTGGACAAATTCCTGGTTCCCTATTAAATGGAGTGTGATTGTTATTTTTTTTGAGGCAGAACCAGTTTTTTCAAGTAAAACTATCTCCACTTATGTATTTATTTTTATGTCTTTGCAGTTTAACATTATATTTTACATGTTAACTATTTTTTATGCAGTTTTATTCAGATACAATTGACACATAACAGGCTGTATGTATTTATGTCTGTGTACACCATGAACCCTGGAATACAGTCAAGATAGTGACATTTCTACCACATCTGAGTTTTCTCTTGACTCATTATAATGCATCACTACCTTTGCCTCTGCAGGTAACCATTAAGCTTCTTTCTGTCACTGTACATTAGTTTGCCTTTTCTGAAATTTTGTATAGATAGATTATAGGTATGTACTCTACTTTTGGTCTGCCTTCAGTCAGGATAATTATTTTGAGATTCATCCATGTTCCTGTATTCTTGGTTTATTCCTTTTTATTGCCAAGTAATATCCCCTTGTACAGGTGTACCCCATTTTGTTTACCCCATCATCTGTTGATAGACATTTGGATTATATCCACTTAGGCTTTGTAAAAGCTGCTCTAAACGTTGGTTTATAGGCCTTTGTGTGAACATATGCTTTCATTTTTCTTAAGCAAATACCTAGCAATGGGGTGGCTGGATTGTATATGAAGCATTTTATTTTATTTACTTATTTATTTTAGAGACATGGTCTTGTTACTGTAAACCACAAACTTCTGGGCTCAGGCGGCCCTCCCACTTCAGCTTCAGGAGGAGCTAGGACTACAGGAGCATTGCCAACATGTGCAGCTAACTAAAAACAAAAAACAAAACAAATTTTTTTTTCCTTTTTTGTTTTAGAGACTGGGTCTCACTGTGTGGCACAGGCTGGTCTCAGACTCCTGGCCTCAAGTGATCATCCTACCTTGGCCTCCCAGACCCCACCTGCTTAGCATTTTAGCATTTTAAAACACTGCCAAACTATTTTCCAAAGTAGATGTGCCATTTTTCATTCCCACTGGCAGTGTGTGAAAGTTCCCATTGTGGCGCACCTTTGCTAACATGTCACTCATCAGTCACTTTAACTTTCCCATGATGAGTAATGGTGTTGAGTATTTTTCCATGTGCTTATTTGCTATCCCTGTATGTTTTTTAAGGAAGTGTCTCTTCACATCTTTTGCCTATTTTTTTGAAACTTTTTTTGTTGTTAACTGAGTTTTGAGGGTTCATTTTTGTATGTTTTGAATACAAGTCCTTTTTGTCACAACTTCAGTGGGATCTTTTTATATTTTCAGTGTTTTCTCAATGAGTTAGGACTTTCCTCTAGCATCTTGGACGTATAGAATATGGCTAAAATAATGCTTTAATATTATTCACTACTAATTTTATTTATGTCATTTTGAGGTCATTTTTAATTGAAAAAAAATCAATTAAAAATACAGTTCTGTTGGATGCTAGATATTTTTATGTTCTTGTAAAATATTACTGAGCTTTGTCTTAGAAGGCACTTACTTGAATTGTTACTTGAAACAATTTGGTACTTTGGGGTCTTGCTTTTAAACTTTGTTAAATGGCATCAACCTAACGCTTAGTGGGTAGAGCTGATTTTGCCCCATTGCTGAGACACTAAGTCGCTCCTCAGTGCTTTGTGAATGAGTTTCCCCACTCCGGCTGGTGCACGCAGGCTGTGAGCCTGCACAGTGTTCCTCCTGGTTTCAGGAGGCTTCTCTTCTCCCCTTGAGCAGTTAACTGACACTGATGCCCTTTGCTGAGTATCTCTCTGCTGTGGTCCTGTCCTGGGAACTCTGGCTGTCTTGGCATCTTCCACTTCCCGCTTCTGCTTCCTCCCTGGGCACCGTCTGGGTTTTCTATCCCTTTACTAGGCAGTGGGAACTCTCTCGAGGCAGTAAGCTAGGCAGTTGTATTGCTCACTTTATTGCTTTGCTTTCTTTCTTTTTTTTTTTTTTTAAATTAAATCATAGCTGTGTACATTAATATGATCATGGGGCACCATACACTTGGTTCATAGACTGTTTCACACTTCATTGTCAGATGGGTAGTTTTTAACTATTGATTGTTTAGTAGATTGGGCAATATTCTTAGTTTTTTTTCTCCCCTCTAGTGAGGCGAAATCCAGATTTTGTCACTCCATATTGGCTGACAGTGGCAGTAGTTATATAGGGTTTCTTTTTCCTTTCTGTTTTTGGAGGGATACCTATCTCTTCAGTACATTCCCCCACCGCCCCACCCCTAGTTGACTGATTGTTGTTGTAACATGGTCTTTTTCTGTCAGGGTTTTTTGTTAATAACTATGCTGGTCTGCATTAATTTTCTTATGTATCTTCTGAGAGATGACATCAATAAGACATTGGAGAATTTTATATGTTTATCTATTTATTTATTTATCTGTTTATCTGTTTGTCTGTTATTTACAGAATGTGCTGTTAATCCAAAATAAATGAGGCAAAAATGACCCAAAATAAGTAATCTCAGTTAATGGAAGCTTATTAAGCCAAAGTTGAGGACATGCCTGGAAAAATACAAATCACAGATGGATTTGTGGCTTTTTAAGGTGTGGAACAGGTAGTGAGACAAAGTGGTTACATTCTTATGAGACCCAGAAAAATCTACATTTTACATAAGGTAAAGTGAATGTTAAAAGAGGAAAAGGGAGTGAAGGAAGCATTAATTCTTTAGCTGTCCTACGTAGAAGAAGCTCTGATTTTGTCTGTGTTCTGCACCATGAAGGTAGGCTTGTTGTTTGTTACTGTGCAGTCTTTAGTGGTCTGATGACTTAAACTTACAATTTGAGAATTTCCTTAATGATCTGTGGTGCCACCTCCTTCAAAGGTGCCTGAGGCCTTTACCTGTCTTTTGTATAAGGAGTTGGGGGTGGTGGTCCTGAGATTTTAATTTCCTTTTAGAGTCAATAGATGTTTGAGCAGCTGAAAGTCAGCATCCCCTTCATACAATGGCTTTACACACATAGCAGTTTGTAATTTTACTGTCCTGTTTTCTGCCATCTATCTAAATGATAGTCTGTATTTACTCCCACAACAATAGCATTCTTTTCTTCTCTCTTTTTTTTGTTTGGCAGGTTAACTTGGTCATAGGTGGTGCTATTTCCGAAAATCTCTGCTTAATCTGCCCTTCCTTTTTTTTCTTAAGGTATATTTTTCCATTGTTGAATTCATGTCATGATTTCTGTAAGAATATCCCTTAAAATGTTTCATTTTGTTTCTCACTGATAATTTTTAGTATTTTTCTTGTAAATTGAAACTCAGATATGGAAAATCACTGTTATTTTACAGCTTAATGAGTCATAAGGCTCGTTGTAACCGCTTATTGTTAACTGCTACTCAGGACAAGAAATAGACCTCAGCTAACCATTCCAGAGGGTCTTCCTTGACTCTTGTTCACCTAAGTAACCATTGTCCTAATTTTCTCTTGATTACTTTCTTGCATTATTAAATTGTTAGTAGTTTTTTTTTTTTGAGACAGAGTCTTACTTTGTCACCCTTGGTAGAGAGCTGTGGCGTCAGAGTTCACAGCAACCTCAAACTCTTGGCCTCCAGTGATTCTCTTGCCTCAGCCTCCCAAGTAGCTGGGACTATAGGTGCCCACCACAACGCCTGGCTATTTTTTGTTTGCAGTTGTCATTCTTGTTTAGTAGGGACTATAGGTGCCTGCCACAATGCCTGACTATTTTTAGAGATGGTGTTTCACTGTAGCTCAGGCTGGTCTTGAACCTGTTAAGCTCAGACAATCCTCCTGCCTTAGCTTCCCAGAGTGCTGGGATTACAGGCATGAGCCACTGTGCCGGGCCTATTTGCTAAGTTCTTGACAATAGGTTCCATTGCCCTTTACTGCCTTTACATTTTTTCTTATTTTTTCTTTCTGACGTAATGTGTTTTTTCTACTGTACTTAAGAACTTATCATCCCTCAAATCTTAGGAAGTCGAAGGAAAGGGGTTATTGATGCTCTTTTTTTCCTGTAGCACAGACGACCTGCTCATATTCACAGCACTGGGATTTAAATCTGAAATGTTCAATTTCAAATCTAAAGTTTAGTGTATGATATCAAACAAGAAGGAGTATTATTATTATTATTTTGAGACAGTCTCACTATGTCACCCTCAGAAGAGTGCTGTGGCATCACGGCTCACAGCAACTCAAACTCTTGGGCTTAAGCGATTCTCTTGCCTCAGCCTCCCGACTAGCTGGAACTACAGGTGCCCGCCACAACGCCTGGCTATGTTTTTGTTATAGTTGTCATTGTTGTTTAGCATGCCCCGGTCGGGCTTGAACCCACCAGCCTCGGTGTATGTGGCTGGTGCCCTATTTACTGAGCTGCGGGTGCCGAGCCAAGAAACAGTATTATTAACATATGCAGCCTAACCAATCGACAGTTTTGCCATCTTAAGGGTGCTTGTTTATGCCAGTAGTGAAGAAGCCTGGAGAGGTAGTGACAATGAAATTGTGAAAGGTATTTTGCACAGTTTATTGAGAATTGAATATTTTTCCTTGCAAGAAGTAGCCAGCCTGGAAGACATGGTAGTCCAATTGGTGCAAGTCTGGTGGACAGAGTGGACGTCTGAGTTTTCAAGCTTAGCTTCTGTAGTTTGAGCAGTGTTGTTTATGCAACAGCATTTGTCTCTATTGATCAGTTTTGGCTGCTTAATTGCGAGCATCCTCATCATGTCATCCAGTTGGTTGCTGGAGATACTTGGCTGTAATCCATTGACCAGGATTTTTTTTTTTTTAATTTTCTCTTTGTTCTTTCTTTTTTTTTTTTTTTTAAGTTATTTTTTATTAAATCACAACTTTGTACATTGATGCATTTATGGGGTTCAGGGTACTGCTTTGATATACAATGTGAAATGCTTACATTGAACTAAGTAACACATCCATCACAATTATACTCATTTCTTAATAGTTTTGAGATATACCATTGCATCATGCACATTAGGTGAGGTCCCCCCAAATACCCTCCCTCCCCCCATATAACCCCTCCGCTCCCCTCTCTCTCCCCTCTTCCCTTCTACTTTCTGGACTATAGTTATGTTTTGCCATTCATGTGAGTGTGTAGGTGGTTATATAATGATTTCATAGTAGTATTGATTACATTGGATACTTCTCCCCCCCCCCCCCCCACATTCTTGAGATACTTTACTAAGAAGAATATGTTCCAGCTCCATCCAGGTAAACATAAAAGATGTGAAGTCTCCATCTTTTTTA
>CAUYPK010168699.1:0-53234 GCA_963574355.1 Loris lydekkerianus
GCGCCTGTAGTCCCAGCTACTTGGGAGGCTGAGGCAAGAGAATCACCTAAGCCCAGGAGTTGGAGGTTGCTGTGAGCTGTGTGATGCCACGGCACTCTACCGAGGGCCAAGTGAGACTCTGTCTCTACAAAAAAAAAAAAAAGAAAGCCTGTCTAATCCCAGACCTGTATCTTAACATTACTCTAGTGTTCAAGCACCATAGCAAGAAAGAACAGGGTTAAAATCTTGATTCTGCCATTTATTAGCTATGTGACCTCAGGTAGGTTGCTTTGCCTCTTTGAGCTTTGGTTTCCTCCTTGATAAAATGGCCAACACAATCCCTGGCTCATGAAGCCTTGGGGTGAATAGATAAGAGGTCATATAGGGTTCCTAGTTCAATGCCTGGATCCTGGAGGATGCTCAGGAGCCCTTATTTCTATTATACCACTAAGGGGTGGCACTGGGGAGACATTGTTCAGAGAGCCCAGGTGTCCTGGGGGCCTGAAAAATCCTTGCCAGGGGTCAGGGGAGGATTCCTAGATGGAGAGACCCTTGAGCAGGGCCTCAAGGGAGGTTCCAGGAGAAGGGAGGAGCTGAGGGGCAGTGTCTGTGGTCACTAGCCACCAACAGCACCTTCTGTCCTCCCAGGCCTTAGAACTGGACTCCATCCGCAGCCACCACTGGTGCATCCAGGGTTGCAGTGCCGTGACCGGGGAGAACCTGCTGCCTGGCATTGACTGGCTTCTGGATGACATTTCCAGCCGCGTATTCACAGCTGACTGAGCTACTCTGGATGCTGCCCCCTAGCCATCCAGGTCCCCACCCCTGCTCTCACTAGACACTATCCATGGGGGGATGGGAGCCAGCCGGACTAATACTCCCCTCCCCTCCTACAACCTGTAACCTGCTGCTGCTACTGCTGCCCACTGCTGCTCGGTGGCCAGCCGGCTCCCATGGTTGGAGGGCTGTATTCTGGCTGTCACCCTGGCTCCTGATCTGGCTTGCAACTGCCCTAACAAAAAGAGAGAGCTGGGGCTGGGAGGGCCTGCCTTGGCAGTTACTGGGGCTGTGGGCTTCATCCTTCGCTCAGCTGTGAGAATAAACCACTCTTTGCCCTGGTTCCTGGTTGAGTCATTTGTTTTGTTTTGTTTGAGATGTCACTTTGTCACTCATGGTAGAGCGCTGTGGTGTCATAGCTCACAGCAACCTCAAACTCTTGGGCTCAAGAAATCCTCTTGACTCAGCCTCTGGACTAGTTGGGACTACAGGCACCCAAGAGTCATTTGTTGATTTAACAGCATTAGAGAAAACCCGGGAACCCACAGTCCAGCAGAGACAGAATGGGGGAGATTGCTATTGAGGGTTAACTGTTCTTGTGTCAAAAGGATGTACAAATGTTACAGGAGCATAAGACAGGACTGTACATAATTCTATTTGGAAGTGTCCAGGTGGGCTTCTTAAAGGAGGTGACATTAAAGCTGGGCATGAAGGATGAATAGAAGTTTTCCAGGTAGAGGAAAAGAAGAACAGTTCACCAGGGCAACTGCAACCCTCATAGGTATGAATTTGACAAAGGGATGCAGCAAGAGCTCACGGCTTGCTGAGTCGAACATGAGCTGAAATTCAGCTCCCAGCTTGCTGTTGCATCCAGGACATCTCACACAGTAGACAACCTGCACAGCTGTACAAGGCAGCGCAGGTTCAGCCAGAGGGAATCACAGCATAGGCATGAAGGGCAAAGGGGACAGGGGCAGGTGGCTCCATCAGGCAGGGGTAGCTGAGGCCTTCCCTTACCTACAGGGCACTCTGAAGCAGGACCAGCCTGGGAAAGAATGGGAATAACTGGGGCCCTAGGGCATCAATCCAAGCTGGTCAGCTGCTTACCCTGCAGGGTTCTGTGACTGCCCTGTGATTTGCAGACTGCTAGTATTCCCTTTCACATGGGAAGCTGAGCCTGCAGGAGATTGACTTGCTCAGAGTCTCCCAGCTAGGAAATGGGGGAGCTGGGATTTAACCCAGCATATTTGGCCACTACACCTGCTGCCTCCTGTAATAACTCATGCCTAATCAACTTTAGTTTTTGTCTCTCTGCTCAGAATTCAATGCCTGCATGAGATAGCCCACCTGGCTCAGTTTGAGGCCCATGCTGGTCTTGGTGAGAACTTACTGGACCCAAATCCCATCAGACTGTCCAGTGGGGGCAGGGAAGTTATCCCAAGGGAAAGTTGGTGAGGAAGAGACAGTGGGATTTACTCTGAAACTGGCAGTAGGATCCCTTCCTGGAGGAGTGGAGATTTATGCAAAATCTGGGTTTCATTAGGGTAGAAGGGAAATGAATGTTAGGTGGACGTTCTTCGAAAAATAATAAAACACAAGGTCACAACCTTTAAACATAAACAAACTTCCCTTTGGTGTACAAAGTTAGAAGCCCCTGCCCTGAGCTCCTCACAAGACAGATACTGAGGTCTTCACACTCCAAAGCCTGCGGTGAGTGAACACACCTGGGCCCTGGAGCCAAATCCTGGCTCTGCCACTCTTGAGTTGATGTGCTCAAGTTGCCTAACCTGTCTGTGCCTCAGTAAGCACCACATGGGTTTGTGTCTTATATGTCATAAGCACAGTCATAAGAGTCAACTATCTTTTTTTCTTCTTAATTTTTGAGACAGAGTCTCACTTTGTCACTCTTGGTAGAGTACTGTGGCATCATAGTTCATAGCAACCTCAAACTCTTGGGTTCAAGTGATTCTCTTGCCTCAGCCTCCCTAGTAGCTGGGACTACAGGTGCTGGCTACAACGCCCGGCTATATGTTTTTGTTTAGCAGGCTTGGGCCAGGTTCCAACCTACCAGCCCTGGTGCATGTGGCCGGCACCCTAACCACTGAGCTATGGGCGCTCAGCCAACAACTATCATTTTATTATTTGAAACAGTGAGAGCTTAAGCAAATTCAAACATGTGCATGAGTGATCCACTGTCACAGATGAGTCTCTCCAGTGTTCAAGTCCTTATGGCTGTTAGAAAGCAACACCCTGATTGAAAGGTGAATCATTCATGGGTAGAGACAAATAAGAAGATAAAAAGGTTATATTCATCACAAAGATCTGGTCAAGCAGACCCTGAGGGAATGTGGGGAGCAGGCTCCTGCCTTTGCATCCTCTTCTTTTCCCCTGCCATCTCCATTCCCTCCTCTTGGTGATGGATCTGGTGGAGTTGGAGATCTGGAAGGCAAGGGCTAGACTGCCCTAGGTGGAAAAGGCTTGGAGAGGACAGGAAGGAAGAAAGAAAGGAAAGTGGAGGGGACACCCTCCACGTCCAGCTCCTCCTGGACACCTCTCAGATGAACTACCTTTTTCAGAGCCTCCAGAGCCTGATTCTAAGGAGTCTGCTTGATTCTTCCTAAAGATGAGGTGGAGTGCCAATACATCTGAGCTCTGGTAACAAGAGTGACTTCTGTGAGCACTGTATCCACGCTACCACATTTAAGCCTCACAACTTCATGAAGGATTTCAACAGATTTTGCTTCAGTTGTAACCTTGACTAGAGCAAAGATGACCAACCATGGGGGGCTTGAAAACACCAGTCTACACTTGGCCTCCAGGGACAGTACCAATCCCACCAATTCGGTAGCCATCCTAGAGGGACAGACCCCAGGGCTTGTTAGTTGGAGGCAGGATGCAACCCAGAGCTCTAAGCAGCATAGTTCTGTTGTTATTGCCATCTCTCTCTCTCTCTCTCTCTCTCGCTCTCTCGCTCTCGCTCTCTTGTTTATAATATAATATAACCCTCAAATATCTCAGTATGTAGGGAAATACCTCCAAATTGGAATCCTATTATCTGTAAGGAGGAGATGTAAATTATGGAAGCCAATGACTATTTGCCAATGATTCTGCTTAAGGGATATAAAAATAAAAATATTAATAATAAAACACAAGCTCATATTTAGCACCAGAGATGGGAATGTTCACAATAGCCCATAAATATACTTCCCCTAACTCAAGCGCTCAGCTCAGGAAGATAATCTTCCTCACCTCTTTGTACTTCTTGCCATCTTTACAGGTGATGGGTGACATTCCATCCCTGAGCCAAGGCATGTGAGCATTTGGCTCCACCCTGTTGCCACCATTCCAACCATAAATTGGCACACATACTACTGTGCCAGGGTTGTAGCCAATTTCTTTCTTTTTCTTTTTTTTTTTTTTTTTTGGGGGGGGGGACAGAGTCACCCTGAGTAGAGTGCTGTGGCGTTACAGCTCACAGCAACCTCCAACTCCTGGGCTCAAGCGATTCTCTTGCTTCAGCCTCCCAAGTAGCTGGGAATACAGGTGCTCGCCACAACACCTAGTTATTTTTTGGTTGCAGTTGTCACTTTTAGCTGGCCAGAGTGGTTCAAACCTGCCACCCTGGGTCCATGTGGCTGGCGCCTTAATCACTGTGCTACAGGCACCAAGCCTTTTTTGTTGTTGTTGTTGTTATTTGTTTGTTTGTTTTGTTTTTGAGACAGAGTCTGAAGCTGTTGCCCGGGGTAGAATGCTGTAGGGTCATAGCTCACAGCAACTTCAAATTCTTGGACTCAAGAGATCATCTTTCCTCAGCTTTTCTATTTTTATTAGAGATGGGGTTCTCACTCTTGCTCAGGCTGGTCTCAAACTCATGAGATCTACCCGCCTCAGCCTCCCAGAGTGCTAGGGTTATAGGTGTGAGCCACCACACCTGGCCCACTTCTTTCATTCTTAGAGTGCCAGCTTCAAGTTTACCAACACCAGCAGCAATAGTCAGGACAGTACAGTCAGCCTGAAATATGCCCACAACCAGGTTTTTTTTTTTGTTTGTTTGTTTGTTTGTTTGTTTTCAGTTTTTGGCCAGGCCGGGTTTGAACCAACCTCCTCCCATATAGGGCGCCTGTGCCCTACTGCTTTGAGCCACAGGCACCGCCCCCAGGTTTTTTTAATAGTCTCTGCATCCTGGGGCATCAATGATGGTTATATAGTAATTGCTGGCCTCAAATTTCTGCAGACATCAGAACTAACTCCCACGTTAGTTCAGTTTTCAGTTTATCCAAGACCCAGGCATGCTTGAAGGAGCCCTTTCCCATCTCAGCAGGCTCCTTCTGATGTTTTTCCAGGGTTGTTTTGTTGATTCCACCGCGTTTATAGATTGGGGTGGCCAGTAGTGGTGGATTTGCCCAAAATTACACGTTGTTCAATGACAACTCTGTTGATATGAGTCTTTTCCTTTCCCATTTTGGCTTTGACTTAGAAGTGGTTTTCACCACACCTGTATTCAGGTAGTAGATGCCATTGTAAATGTTCCCCATGGTGTAGTTTAGGGAAACTCATGCAGCTAGTGAGAGTTGTGACTTCAGAGTCCATGGCACCATACTGCTTCTCCAGCGTTCTCTTTGCTTCTCCCATGTTTGCAGCGTGACTTTACGAATCTTGTGGAGGGAGATTCGGAGACAGGGAAATAATTTGGCTATGTCTGGCACATATTGGACACGATAAATGTTGGTTGGGTGATGAAAGAAGGGAATTGATAAGCAAGGGAAAAGTCGTTTGGAGGTCTGTGGTGAGCGTTCACGCTCGAATAGGAGAGGCTCCACAGCCAGGCAGAGAAGGGGAGTGATCAGAACCTCCCCGATCAATCCTTACTCTCAAATGACCTAGGTTTACGCTTTACCAATGACAGGGAACTTGTCAGACGCTCCCTTGGCCTCGAGCCGAGACCCAGAACCGCGCTGTCACTTGCGACCAGCTCCCTGGGCCGGAAGAAGGAAGGCGCAGACCCGGGCGAGGTGGTGGCTGGTAGAGACCTGCCCAGAGGGGTGGGGGCGGCTTGGAGGAGGTGGAGACCGGCAGTCAGCTGTGCTCCAGCTCAGATGTCATGTCCCGCCAGGCGAAAGATGACTACCTGCGACACTACACAGTCTCCGACCCCAGGACCCACCCCAAGGGCTACACTGAATACAAAGTAACCGCGCAGGTGAGGTGGAGCCCAGCGGGGACTTTACCCTTTAAGTTAGAGGTCGGGGGCCGTATTTTACCTTAAGGCAAGGCAATGCAGTAAGCTCCTATTTTAGGCGACAAAATGAACTTTCCCTTTAAGAGGAGGTTCCCTCGTGTACTTATCAATCTTAGGGGGCGGGGCCCCGGGGGCGCAGTCTTTTTTAAAAGGGCGTGAATAGTTACGTAGTTCCTGGACCTGCCTGGCATGTGCGACCAAGCATGTATGGTAGTGTCCGGTTGTCAGGTTGTGAATTTCTCTAAATTAACATGGAAACTCTGGTTTAACCCAAATATTAGCTAATTCTTCAGTCTCTTGGAGTAAGTTTTGCCTTTTGCTTTGTTTGATACTTATGTAAAAGTCCTTTATAGAGTTTTAAAAAGCCTTTAAAGAGTTTGATCATTAAAAAAAAAATACTGCTAGTTTCATGGTTTAAAAAATTAATACAGTTCAAAAAGACTAATGGAGTGAACCTTCATTTTCATTTCCACCGCAGGAAGTCAGTAAAGGCTAAAGTTGATAGACGAAGCAAACAACATTATGAGCACATTGTACAGGGAAATGGAAGAAACTGTGAAAAGAAAAATAAAACAATAATAGGATATTTGTAATGATATACAAGGCTTGGAAACATTGAAGGCCCCCAGGGAGAGGATCTAGGTGGCTGGGCACAGGGCTTGGGAGAAGACTTTTTTTTTTTTTTTTTTTGTAGAGACAGTTTCACTTTATTGCCTTTGGTAGAGTGCCATGGCGTCACACAGCGCACAGCAATCTCCAGTCCCTGGGCTTAGGCGATTCTTTTGCCTCAGCCTCCGGAGTAGTTGGGACTACAGGCGCCCCCCCACAACGCCCGGCTATTTTTTTGTTGCAGTTTGGCCAGGGTCGGGTTTGAACCCGCCACCCTAGGTGTATGGGGCCTGTACCCTACCCATTGAGCCACAGGCGCTGCTCCAGGGAGAAGACTTTTACTATAAAATTTTTGTACTTCTAGAATTATCAGTTTGACTGCTATTGAACTGGTGCTTTTGAACTGATAAAGCAAAGCAAAAACATAAGATACTTCCGGAGTGATCTAAGTGCAGAATCTTAGGTGTTTAAAATATGCTTTCCCAAATCTTTTATAATGCCCTTCCCATGCCTAAAAATACAAATAAAAAGATTGTTCCTAGGAGTATGGACTCTGGGAGCGGGAATCACTAACCTTTTCTGTAAGTCTTTCTGTTGACTTTTATTTATTTTATTTATTGATTTTTTAATAGTTTTTGGCTGGGGCTGGATTTGAACCCACCACCTCTGGTATATGGGGCTGGTGCTCTAGTACTTGAGCCACAGGCACCACCTTTTTCTGTTGACTTTTTAAACTAAGTAACCGTGCATTACTTTGATATATCTTTATAATTTTTTTTTTTTTTTTTGCAGTTTTTTTGGCCAGGGCTGGGTATGAACCAGTCACCTCCGGCATATGGGGCCAGCGCCTTACCCCTTTGAGCCACAGGCGCCACTCTATCTTTATAATTTTTTAAGATAAATAAATTTTGCTCACCATCTTCATTTCCTCCTCTTTATAGGGCTATTACTACTAGTTTCTTATTTATCCTTGCAGGTAAACTCTATATTACAAGCAAATATATCTATCTACTTTATTATTATTTACACATAGTGGCCTTCTGCATTTCTCTTTTTTTGTTGTTGTGGTTTAGCAGGCCTGGCCCGGGTTTGAACCTGCCAGGTGGCTGGCACCCTAGCCACTGAGCTACAGGAGCCATCTCTCTTTTATTTTTATTTATTTATTTATTTATTTTTGGAGACTGAGTCTCACTTTGTCGCCCTCAGCAGAGTGCTCTGGTGTCACAGCTCACAGCAACCTCAAACTCTTGGGCTCAAGTGATACTCTTGCCTCAGCCTCTGGAGTAGCTGGGACTACAGGTGCCCACCACAATGCCTGGCTAATTTTTGAGATGGGTTCTCTCCTCTATTCTCAGGCTGGTCATTTAAAAAAAATTTTTTTTAAATGAGACCTAATTTATGTAAATGTGCAGTTTTAAATGTGTGAGTCAATCAAATTTTACGTATGTATGCATGTGTACAAACAGCACTCAGATCAAGATGTGGACTTTCCCATCACCCAACTTTCCCATCAGTAGTCACCCTCCCACAAAAGTAACCACTGTTCTGATTCTGTCACCATACATTAGTTTTGTCTGTTCTTGAATGTTATGAGTGGAGTCGTACAACAAGCACTCTTTTGTGTTCAGCTTTTTATGCTCAAATAATATTTTTAGAACCCATCCATGCTGTTGCATGTTTAAGTGCTTGGTTCTTTTCTACTTATGTGTAGTTGTTAGTTGTATGGATATACCACCATTTCTTTGTTCATTCTCCTGTTATTGGACATATGGCTTTCTTTCTTTCTTTCTCTCTCTGTTTTTCTGTCTTTTCCTTTCCTTTTTGTTCTTTTCTTTTCTTTTCTTTTCTTTTTTTTTGCAGTTTTTGCCACCTCTAGCGTATGGGGCTGGTGCCCTACTCCTTTAAACCACAGGTCCCGTCCTGTTCTTTTCTTTTTTTCTTTTTCTTTTTTTTTTTTTAGTCTTACTCTGTTGCCCAGGGTAGGATGCTATAGCATCAGCCCAGCTTCCAGCAACCTCAAACTCCCAAATTCAACTGATCTTCTTGCCTCAGACTTTCAGGTGGCTGGAGCTAGAGGGGCCTGCCACAATGCCCAGATAATTTTTTCTTTTTAGTAGAAATGGAGTCTCACTCTTGCTCAGGCTAGTCCCAAGCCCCTGAACTCAAGGAATCCTCCCTCCTCAGCCTTCCAGAATGCTAAGATTACAACCATGAGCCACCGCCCCCAGCCCATTTGGGTTGTTTCTTTCTTTCTTTTTTTGCAGTTTTTGGCTAGGGCTGAGTTTGAACCCGCCACCTCTGGTATATGGGGCCGGCGCCTTACTCCTTTGAGCCACAGGCGCCACCCCCGTTTGGGTTGTTTCTAAAAGAAGTTTTAGTTATAATAAGAATATTTATGTACAAATATTTTTTATAAGCATATGTATTAATTTCATCTTGGTGTATACCTAGAAATGGAATTGTCATAGGGGATGGATATATATATACATATATATATATTAAAATATTATTTGAGCATAAAAAGCTGAACACAAAAGAGTGCTTGTTGTATGACTCCACTCATAACATTCAAGAACAGACAAAACTAATGTATGGTGACAGAATTAAATATATATATATATATTTAATTTTGGCTGTTCTTGCTGGGTTTGTAGTATCATACTAGAGTATTAACTTGTGCATCTCTAATGGCTTATGATGTTGAGTACATTTTCATAATCTTACTGGCTATTAAACTGGTGCATTAGTAACTATTAAAGTAAAACAAACAAAAAAAAACACCCTTTATTGGAGATGCCTGTTCAAATATTTTACCTGTTTTCAAAAGTTGGGTTGTTTGTCTTAATATTGATTCGTAGGAGACCTTTATATATTCTGGATATGAGTCCTCTATCAGGTATATATTCCTCAGTGGTTTTTAAGTATAGTTTTTTGGGGTTTTTTTGCAGTTTTTCTGGCCGGGGCTGGGTTTGAACCCACCACCTCCAGCATATGGGGCCAATGCCCTACTCCTTTGAGCCACAGGAGCCTCCCCCCCCCCTTTTTTTAAGTATAGTTTCTTTTACACAAAATTTTAGGCAAGTCTCTGTTGTGGATAGCCAGGGCCAGGATTTTAGTCCTGACAGTCTCTCCCTTACTTGGTGTGTGGTCTTGCCTGGGTCACATCCCCTCTCAGAGCCTCCTTTTGTTGGTCTTTTTTTTTTTTAGACAGAGTCTCAAGCTGTTGCCCTGGGTAGAATGCCATGACATCACAGCTCACAGCAATCTCCCAACTTTTGGGCTTAAGCCATTCTCTTGCCTTAGCCTCCCAAGTAGCTAGGACTATAGGCGCCCCCAACAACACTGGGCTATTTTTTGGTTGCAGTTGTCATTGTTGCTTAGCAGACCCGGGTTGGGTTCGAACTTGCTACCCTAGGTGTATATGGCCGGTGCCCTTGCCAACTGAGCTACCCATTCTGCCCCCTTTGTTGGTCTTGTAAGTAGGCTTGTTAATCATGACCGTATCACTGGTTCTAAGATAAGAACAGGAAAAGTCTTGAAAACTGTCAAGTGCTCTAAACCATAGGGTATTATTTTTAAATAATTATGAACATGACTTAATGAACATTGAGCCTTCTTTTCACCTCTGATCCAAGTTTGTACTTCCAAGGGTTGCCAACTCCAGTGGGGGATTTTTTTTACATCCAGGGTTTCCTCTTTTAAGGAAGGACTGGCTCCTGAAACCTCATTTTACATAGAGTTGAGTTCTTTGGTATTAGATGGAAATACTTCTTTGACCTTTGAAGAAATGGGGATAAAAGTTGGGCTGAGGGCCAGGCATGATAGCCCATGCCTGTAATGCTAGGTAGGATAAAGAAGGAGGATCACTTGAAGTCAGAAGTTGAAGACCAACCTGAGCAAGAGCAAAACCCCATCTATACTAAAAAAATAGAAAAATTAGCTGGGTGTTGTGACAGGCGCCTGTAGTGCCAGCTAGTTGAGAAGCTGATGCAGGAGGATCGCTTGAGCCCAGGAGTTTGAGGTTGCTGTGAGCTAGGCTGACACCCCAGTACTCTAGCCCAGGCAACAGAGCCAAACTCTGTCTCAGAAAGAAAAATAATTTAAAAAAAATGTCGGACTGAGGTTGGAGCAGTCTGGATGGGCCTTTAGGGATCCTCCTTTTTGACAGATGAAGAAACTGAGGTTTACAATAGAAAAACTAGCTGGGCACGGTGGCTCACATCTGTTATCCCAGCACTTTGGGAGGCTGAAGCAGGAGAATTACTTGAGACCATGAGTTCATGACCAGCTTGGACAATATAGCGAGATTCCTTCTGTACAAAAAATTTAAAAATTAGCTATGATCACATCACTGCAATACATGTCTGGATGACAGAATGACCCGCTGTATAAAAAAAAAAAAAAAAAAAAAAAAAAAAATGCTCAAAGGTACACCTAAAACCTTAAAGTCAGGACACAGATACCAGTGTCCAAAGGGCACTGCCCCTTGGGGACTAAAAGTTACCTGGGTCATTACAGGGTGATGGGTGTCAAATGGCAGTCTGTGGTCCTTAACTCATTCTTATCTTTCTCAGTTCATCTCAAAGAAGGACCCAGAGGATGTCAAAGAGGTAAGGCTCCCAGGAGGAAGAGAAACTATTTTGTGATTCCATGTCTCGAAATTATAAAGGAGCAGCTGGTAACTCTGTGCAGAGACCGGCCCTCCTTCCTCCTGGCCTTGGGTGGAGGGGGTGCTGTGCCCTAGTCCTGACACACCCTGGGGCTGTTCTGGGCACAGGACAGGCTAGTTTCCATCATTGCTGGTCCAGGTCAAGTCTTATGTCTCCTGTAGGTGGTGATCTGGAAACGGTACAGCGACTTCCGCAAGCTGCATGGAGACCTGGCCTACACCCACCGCAACCTCTTCCGCAGGCTTGAGGAGTTTCCCACCTTCCCCCGGGCCCAGGTGTTTGGTGAGTGGGCACTCCAGCCAGAGGCAGGGGAAGAGTCAGACAGAGGAACCTCTGCCAGTGAGGGCCAAACAGAGAGGGTCTTAAATTCCAGGCAAAGACACCTTTGGAGAGATGGAAGAGCCCTTAAGAGATAGTCTCATTTGATAAGTTGGGAAACTGAGGCTAAGAGTGGCCCAGCCCTTCCTGTGTGCAGGGCCCTTTAACATCTCCATCTTTAGGCCAGGTGAGGAGGCTCATGCCTATAATCCTAGCACTTTGGGAGGCCAAGGAGGGTGGATTGTCTGAGCTCAGGAGTTCGAGATCAGCCTGAGCTATAGAGAGACCCCATCTCTAAAAAATAGCTGGGCAGTATGGCAGGTGCCTGTAGTCTTAGCTATTTGGGAGGCTGAGGGAAAAGGATCACTTGAGCCCAAGAGTTTTTGAGGTTGTTGTGAGCAATGATGCCACGGCGCTCTACTGAGGGCATTAAAGTAAGACCATCTCAAAAAAAAAACAAACCCAAACACCTGTAGTACAGTGGTTATGGCACCAGTCACATACACCAATTCTGGCAGGTTCAAACCCAGCCCGGGCCAGCTAAACAATAATGACAACTGCAACAAAAAAATAGCTGGGCATTGTGGCGAGCACCTGTAGTCCCAGCTACTTGGGAGGCTGAGGCAAGAAAGTTGCTTAAGCCCAAGAGTTTGAGATTGCTGTGAGCTGTGTTGCACTCAGTAGACTGCAGTGTGTCACAGCTCACAGCAACCTCAAACTCTTGGGCTTAAGCGATTCTCTTGTCTCAGCCTCCCAAGTAGCTGGGACTACAAGCGCCTGCCACAATGCTTGGCCATTTTTTGGTTGCAGTTGTCATTGTTGTTTGGCAGGCCTGGGCTGGATTCGAACCCTCCAGCTCCAGTGACTGGCACCTTAGCTGCTGAGCTATAAGGCGCCAAGCCCATCTCCGTCTTTATTAGCCTCATTTTCAAGATAAGGGAACTGAGGCTCAGCAAGGCCACAGGCCTTAACCTGTATGTGGCAGAACCAGAGTTCCTTTCCACAGCTGGCATTTCCTCAAGATCTGCACTGCCCGGAACAGTAGTCATGAGCCACATGTGGCTTAGGGCACTTCAGATGTGACTGCTTTGAACTGGGAGGTGTGTACATATCTAGTACACACTGAAAAAAGAATATAAAATTTTTATACTGATTACATGTAGAAATAATATTTTTGATATTTTGGGTTAAATAAAATATACAGTGGTTCATGCCTATAATCCCAGCATTTTGGGAGGTTGAGGTTGAAAGATTACTTGAGACTAGTAGTTTGAGACCAGTCTGTGCAAGATAGCCAGACCCTGTCTCTACCAAAAATAGAAAAAAAATCAGTCAGGTATAGTAACAAGCACCTGTAGTCCCAGCTTCTCAGAAGGCTGAGACAGGAGGATCACTTGAACCCAGGAATTTGAGGTTGCATTGAGCTATGATCATGCCACTGCACTCTACCTGGGGCAATCCTACCTTTTTGTTTTGTTGTTTTTGAGACAGAGTTCTAAGCTGTCACTCTGGGTAGAGTGCTGTGGCATCATAGCTCACAGCAACCTCCACTTCTTGGGCTCAAGCAATCCTCTTGCCCCAGGTTTTCTATTTTTGGTAGAGATGATGTCTTGCTTTTGCTCAGGCTGGTCTCAAACTCATAAGCTCAAGCAATCTACCCACCTCAGCCTCCCAGAGTGCTAGGATTACACAGGATTACAGTCATGAGCCATCATGCCAGGCCTGAGCAGCACTATCCTAAAATCATCACCATCATCATCATCATCATCATGTTTCCTTTTCCTTTTTTAAATATGTCTACTAAAATTTTTTAAATTGCATGTGGAGCTCATGTTATATTTCTATTGGACAGTGCTGATCAGTTACTTGGGTCTTCAGATTCCCTTGAGATGTTCTTTAGCACCAAAGTGAAGGGTCACTCCTAGCAGGTTAGGGCAGAGTTAGGTAACTCTACATAGTACCTAGAACAGAACAGTAAAATTGTAAAAAAAAAAAAAAGGACTACTTGCTGTGTGACCTTGGGCAAGTCACTTTCCCTCTCTGAGCCTTACTTTTCTCCTTATTACATCAAAACATCTGAGATGGCTTAGTTTCTTATTAACTGCCTGCTTCCTCCTGTCTAGGATGTGATATCCCTGAGGATAGACACCTTGTTTCACTCCTGTCCACCTTCTGAGCCTAGCACATAGTAGGTGCTCAGTAAACGTCTGGTGAATGAATGAATAGGGAGATTGATCTCTCCTGGAAGCCCCTCTACCCCAGGAGAGGCCAGAGAAGATTCCTAGGAGAATGGGGAGGAGGGCAGTGGGTTATTCAGAGCCTCTCAGACAGAATCAGGAAAAGTGGGCTTTGGGGCCAGAAAGCCCTATAGGTCACTGCCCACTCTCCCCACCCCCTTGTCCTGGGGGACCGCAGGCCGCTTCGAAGCCTCAGTGATCGAGGAGCGGCGGAAGGGGGCAGAGGACTTGCTTCGCTTCACTGTGCACATACCTGCACTCAACAACAGCCCCCAGCTCAAGGAGTTCTTCCGGGTATGTGTACCTGCTCTTCCTAGCTCCAGAGCATGTGAGAGCTCACCTACGCATGAAGCTGTACCCCATGACTCCCCATCTCTCCTGCAGGGCGGGGAAGTGACACAGCCCTCTGAGGTGCCCAGGGACCTGCACATTCTGCCACCCCCTCTGATCCCAACCCCATCTCCTGAAGAGACTCGACTGCCCCAGCCACTCCCTGCAGAAAGGAGGGGCCTTGAGGAACTGGAGGTGCCAGGTATATTGGGGTGAGGGGAGGGAGCCAGGGCTGGAGGATCCGGAGAGGGAAGTCATAGAGGATACACACTCAGTGATCTTAGTAAAAATCTGGGTGTGTCCCAGTTCTACCACTCACCAGCTGAGGGACTTTGGACAGGTCATCTTTCTTCTCTGGGCTGTATTTTCTTTTCTTTTCTTTTTTTTTTTTTTTGAGACAGAACCTCAAGCTGTTGCCCTGGGTAGAGTACTGTGGCATCACAGCTCACAGCAACCTCCAATTCTTGGGCTCAAGTGATTCTCCTGCCTCCACCTCCCAAATAGCTGGGACTACAGGCACCCACCACAATGCCTGGCTATTTTTTGGTTGCAGCCATCATTGTTGTTTGGCAAGCCCAGGCTGGATTTGAACCCGCCAGCTCAGGTGTATGTGGCTGGCGCCTTAGCTGCTTGAGCCACAGGCGCCAAGCCCGGGCTATAGTTTCTTGATCAATAAAATGAACAGGCTCGGTGTCCGTAGCTCAGTGAGTAAGGGTGCCAGCTACGTACACCAAAGCTGGCAGGTGTGAGCCCAGCCCTGGCTTGCTAAACAACAATGACAACTGCAACCAAAAAATAGCCAGGTGTTGTGGCGGGCACCTGTAGTCTCAGCTGCGTGGGAGGCTGAGGTAGGCAAGAGAATTGCTTAAGCCCAAGAGTTTGAGGTTGCTGTGACCTGTGACACCAGGGCACTCTACCCAGGGCGACATAGACTCTGTCTCAAAAAACAAAAAAAAAAAAAAAAAAAAAAATATATATATATATATATATATATATATATATATGGTTTTCCCATGTTTGGGAACCAGTTATATTTATACCTCTTAAATCTTTGTTAATACCATTTGCACACTTTAAATTGAATTTTAATCTACATTTCTCTTTTTGCACACTTGTTCAATAGGTAAATATCTATTTTTTTGTTTGTTTCCAGATTTAAACTGCCTAGTAAATATGGTATATAGTACGGTATGCAATATAATGTTTTGATATTTGTATACACTGTGGAGTGGCTACTTAACATATATGCCATCTCACATACTTATGTTTTGTGGTGAGAACACTTAAAATCTATTCTCTTAAAAATTTTCAAGTATACAGTATATTGTTATTAATAATAGTCACCATGATATACAGTAGATCACTTGAATTTCTTCCTCCTAACTGAAATTCTGTGTTCTTTGACCAAGCTTTTCACCTCTAGCCTCCAGAAACCACCACTTTATTTTCTGTTTCTATAAACTTTTTTAGATTCCATATATGATGGACACTGACAAAGTTTTGAGACATACTTTGGCATATAAAATCATTTTGATTACTATATTTTCTCAAAATATTGCCACGACATTCTTTGCACTTTTGCATTCTTGTAAAGCATTTATGAAAATATTCTTTCTACTGATTTTCTTCAAGTGCTATGTTATGCAAGAGGTTGATGCCCAATAGGTTCACCCCAGATGCATTCAGACCAAAGAAGAACTGCAGGGCTAAGGGTAGTTATGACATGCCTTTATTCAGCTCATAGTAGCCAGTGAGCAGGCCAGGAAATCGGCACATGTGGAAAGTCCTGCACGTTCATATATCCATAGAACAGTAGTGGCAGAGTGCTGATCAGTAGTCACATAAGCCTGACATCTTTGCACACAGTTATGGCTATCTAAGGACAACATAGGGCCTTGAAGTGGAATCATGGGCCAGAAAGCCCAAGGGCTCTATCTTGCCCCAAGTGCTGTAAGCTCCCTTGTGCAGGAGTGAATAGCTTCTTCAGGGCTGGAGAATCTTCTTCCATACATGTGGCTTTTCACTATAGGGAACAAGAAATCACATGGAGTCAGGTCAGGACTGCAGTGTGGGTAAGTCCTAAATTCAACCTCTGTGGACTCCAGGAACTGAATGATGATATTAGGTTTGTGGGCAAACTCATTGTCATGATGCAAGATGTTCTTTGTAGTACTGTCTTTGACTGCCATTCCTGAAGCTTTCCAAAACCTGTTGGGTAGGCATATACTATTAAGTACCACTGGGAAGTAACCAGTGGTACTGGTTCCTCCAGAGAAACAATTGCAACGTGAATGATTTTGGAGAAGAAAGTGACCACCATTTTCTTTCTAATACTTCGGGGCTGCTTCACTTTTGTTGATGGATTTTCTTTAGGGAAAATCCACACTGTCAACTGACACTTATTCTCCCGATCAAACCAGTAAATCCAGGTTTCATCACCAGCAATGACGTCAGAGACATGTTTAGACGTGCCCCGTCAGCTGACCAGCGTTTCATCACACCATTCACTTGATGTACTTTTGTCATCTGAGAGACAAACCGAGAGCACCTACTGGGATGAAACTTTCCTGACTCAAAGGTGATTGTGCAGGATTTTGGACACTGCTGGTGATCCAATCCCTAGTGCCACTTCAGTGTCCTTAAATGTCACTCAATATTTTTGAGAACCAATTTTTCTACAACGGCCATGTTTTTGTCTGTCACTGCGGTCTCTGGGAGCCCATTCTTCTCCCTGCCTTTCAGTGAAGTTCAGCCTCTTCTAAATTCTTGACACAACTGAACAATTGTCACATGGGAAGGAGTAAGGTTCCAGAAACCCCACGGCACATGCTCAAGGCTTTGAGACTCTTTTTACCCACTTTTAAAGCCATGCCCTCTTCCCAGCTCCATAGCTGTTACCAACTGAGTGCAGTGCAGACAGAAACAAACGAAGCCCTCCCAGCAACACCACCAAGGGGAGCAAGTAGAAACCTGTGTGGGTGAATGAGAAAGGACACTGCTGTTGACTGTGTTTCTTAGAAGTGAAACAATGGACCATAACACAGTCTGTCTCCAGACTTCACATTGACCCTCATGTAAGAGATACCATGTGACATTTATCTTTCCGTGTCTGGCTTATTTCACTTAACCTAATACCCTCCAGGTTTCTCATTGTATGGATGAATAAAACTCCATTGTGTATATATATCACTTTTTTATTTATTCCTACATTGAAAGACACTTAGGTTGATTCCCTGTCATCCTTTGCATACACATCCAGAAGTGAAATTATTGGATCATATGGTAGTTCTATTTTTTATTTTTGAGGAACCATCCTACTTTTCCCCATAATTTGTGTTAATTCATATCCCCACCCACAGTTACAAGGGTTCCCTTTTCTTCATCATCAACAGCATTGTTGTCTTCTGCCTTTTTGATAATAGCCATTCTAAGTGGTGTGAGGTGATACCTCATTGTGGTTTTAATTTGCATTTTCCTGATTATTAGTGACATTCACCATTTTTTTTGTTTTTATCTCTCTATATTTTGGGTTTTTTTTTTTTTTTTTTTAGTCTAATTTCATTGCCCTGGGATTGAATGCTGTGACACCATAGCTTGCAGCAACCTCAAACTCTGGGGCTCAAGTGATCCTCTTGCCTCAGCTTCCCAAGTAGCTGGAACTACAGGCACCTACCACTATGCCCAGCTGGCTTTTCTATTTTTAGTAGAGATAGGGTCTCACTCTTGTTCAGGCTGGTCTTGAACTCCTGAGCCCAAGCAATCCACCTACCTTGGTCTCCCAGGGTGTTAGGATTACAGGCATGAGCCATTATACCTGGCATCATCTATATATCTTATCAATTTATGCATGTTCTTTATAAAATAAACTGATGCTTTATTTATTGAATATCTGAATTTGAGCAAAGAAGCATTTTAAATTTTATTATACAGTCATTCCTCAGTATCCACAAGGGATTGATTCTAAGACAACCTTAGATACCAAAATCTGCAGATGCAAAATCCTTTGTATAAAATGGCATAGTAAGTATTTGTATATAATTTAATTTACACATTTCCATATTCTTTAAATCATCTCTAGCTTACTTATAATATCTAATGCAATGTGTAATGTACATAGTTATTATACTGTGTTATTTTAAAGTTTGTATTTTTTTGTTGTTGTTGCCTTACAAATCTACTACATATACATTCTTATTTTTTCCTGGTTTTCTGAGACTTCAGCTTAGATTTAACTTCTTAATACATCTGGAATTTATTCTAATTCATTGTGTGAGTTAAGATCTAAACCTGATTTTTAAAATAGCAAATGAATTGTCTCAATATTTATTAAATGTCCTTTCCTTTCCCCATTCACTTATGACCCTTAACAAGGTGAATTTCGCAGGACAATGTACTTGCCTTTGAGAACTTCACAGGCCTGAGTCCTGCTCTCAGCTGCTTACTTACTGAATAATCCTGAGCGAGTTTCATTACCTGCAGGACCTCAGCCTGCACATCTCTGAAGTGGAGGTCAAGATATCAAACTTCCGAGGTCACTGTGAGGGTTAGGTGGAAAGCACAGGCAAGGTACAGAATAATGTTCCTGGTCCATCGTGAGTGCATTTGGCAGTGGTGGCAGTAATCAGCCTCCCTCACAGCAAGGGCTAGTAATCAAAGCCCTGCCACTGGTCTGCAGTCCGTACCCCCTTGCTGTGTTCCTCTTGCTTCTGTCCACTTGGTTCCTGTCTGGCCTCATCTGCTGCCCTTAGCCTGCCCTAGACCCTCCTGTCTAGCTTCCTGGCTCTCTCTTCACCAGTCAGGCCCCGCTTTCTCTTCCCTCTCCAAGGATGCTTTCCCTGATTCACACCTGGCTTGCTCCCTCACCTCTGGAAAACTGCTCAACTGTTGCCTTCTGACTGCGGCCTTTCCTGAGCAGCCCCTTTAAAGTTGCCCCCCTCCCAGCATTCTCTCTCTCTCTCTCTCATACGTCCTTGTTTATTTCTCTTCACAGCACTTCCCACTTCAATCAGTTTTGCTTATTTGCATATTATCTGTCTTTCCTCATAATAAAAATCTCCTCAGGGTCAGGACTATTCGCCTGTCTTTTCATTGCTGTGCCCTCGGGGCCTGTCACAGTTCCTGATACCAGCATATGTGCCATGCTTTCCTGCTGGCTGAGTTATTGAACTTTTTAGGTTACAGTATTTGCTTCAGTTGGCTAAGCCCATGTTTTTCAACCATTTTTATCTCATAGCACACTTGAACCTATAGCTAAACTTTCATAGCACACTTAAATTATGTGGATAAGCCAAAGAGTAAAATATATATATATATATATATATATATATATATATATATATATAGATACACACACACACACACATATACTTACTGTGTTTTAAACTGCTTCCAGAAATAATTACTGATCATTAAAAAGTTCTGTGGTACCTCTAAGATCCTCTCCTGGCACACCAGTTGAAAATCACTAAGGCAGATAATATCAAACCGGAGAACAGAGGAAGTGAAGTAAGAAGTGTGACAGAAGGAGGGGCAGGCAGTCCCTTCTTAAGGGACGGTTTCCTTGGAAGCACCTTTTCGAAAGCCCTTCAAACTTGCTCAGGTGCCTGGCTTGTAGGGAAGGAGACTGGTGAGAACCAGCTAGTCAAACATGGGTTGAGGAGAAGCAGAAAAGCAGAAGCAAGGGGCCTTCTGTGAGTGGGCACTGTGTCTGAGGGTGAGTGTTGTCTGTTAGAGCTGTTAAGTAGCATGCACATCGGCATGCCGAGTTGTGGATCTTAGCAAAAAAAGCATCCATCCTAGTTTGTCAAATGCCACAAAACAAAAGAGTCTGTAGCTTAACATTCAGCGATCTAATGTAGCATGATTCTTAAAGGTTTTTGAAAACAAACCGAATTTTTAGGCATAACTTATCTTTCTACACACTGTGGTACATCAAAGTGTTTGGAAACTGCAAGTGGCACTTTTGACATCATCTCCATTCGGTGACATTCTCTGTATGACTATAGGAAAGTTAGGTTTCTTCTTCCATCTTTGTCTGCATAGTCGGATGGGAGCTTGAGAGATTTCTTCATGTTCTATTTCAATGTCCTTCTCTTCATTTCATTGCTCTTGCCTAATGAAATTGGAGGGCTCTATTGTATGAGCTGTATTAACAAAAACATTCCAAATGAACTCTTGTCTCTCCTATCAACTCATGGACACAGATTCTTGAAGGCTCAGTGCTCAGGGAGTACATCTCTTTATCTTTGTCCTGTCTTCTTCCAATGCTATTTAGCCCTGTTTGATATGTCTCCTTTTCATGTCTCCTATTTCCAAATGATTCAGAGAGAACTCCTTAACTTTCTCAGACTTATATCTTCTTTGATGACTAGAAAGCTTTAACATTAAAAAAAAAAAAAAAAAAAAAGAGGGAGGGAGATGGCTTCACTCTCTCAGCCACATGTCTTTCACAACCCTCTCTGGACTTGACACAGAGCAGATGGCTAGACAGAGCATTTGCTATTGCCTTGGCAACCTCCTGATTCAGTGACTACTAACCACGCCTGGAAGTCCTTAAGTTGCTGAAGCCAGGTAACCTCCACCATAATGCCCGCTTTGGCCCATATTTTCTGCAGTGCACCCAATTGAAATGCATTTTTGATGAAGGTGAGACAACCAGTGGTAGCCTGCCCACACATGAAGAGGCAGGTGTCTCAAAACCAGGGGGCCTTGCCCAACACAAGCACAGATGAGTCAGACGAGTTGGACTTGGGGACAGAAACTTGTTAAGATGTTATAAACCAGTTGGCAGCATGGTCCCTATTTCTCTGGCTAAGAGGTTCTCTGTGTCATACTAATTAATGCAAGTTTTTTCTGTTCTATAGAAACAGTAAAATGACCTACAAAAGTTCTTTTCACTCAGTATTCACAGGGGCACATAGGTTTCTATAAATTAGGTCTAGCATCCACCTTCAATTCCTGATTATTCTCAGCAGGAGAGGCATTGTGTAGTATAGGTAAGCTGACAAAAGGCATCTACTTAACTAGGTCTCATATGTTGTTTGAGTTTTGTTCTGGTTCTGTGATTGTTGTTGTGAAAGATACAAAAGGATTATAAGACATTCTCTAGAATTTTAGAGGCTGAACTCAAAGTAACCTCAGAGTTATGCACAGGCAGTGGGGAAATAGCTCCAAGGCCTATTTGCACATCAGTTTGCACAGCAGAGAAAAGGCTTTGAGGAAAGGGTTTGCACAAAAAGGCTTGGAGTGGGAGGATGGGTAGAAGCTGGGCTTGGAAAGCCTATGCCTGTCTCCCAGGCTGGTAGAAGGATTAGGTGACAGCATTCTCAAAAGAGAACTTGAAGACCAAAAAATAGGAAGAGGGTCTGGTATAGAGCTGCTTTGAAGCCTCAGTAACAAAGAATAGCACATAATGTGGACCAGTAGAGATAGCAGAGAGGAACGTTTCCTTGCGTACAAGTGAGGCATAATCTGGGTGGTCCAGGTCTGAGCCAGGGGAGCATTTGTAATCACTGTCCTGGCAGTGGCTCTAGGTGCTCATGGACACGGGCAGTTGTGGGCATCTCATGGGCCAGTGTGGACAAGCTGGGAGGGCGCTTGCTGAGCACATGTGAGAGTCACCAGGGGAATCCTACAAATAACTGGGAAAGATTTGGGGTGGGAGGCAAGGTCCTTATTGTGCGAGTAGGTGCAGTGAACCAATACATTTCACCTTATTACTCAGTGTTACCCTATTTGTACCCACATGTTGGAGCTGATTTTTCTGATCTGATTTTTGGAAACTCTCCAGCATCTGTGTAGAAAATAAATAGTGATGAAGCAGTTCTTTCCAGGAGATGGCTAGTCAGAGAAGGAGCATGCAGGCTGAAGAAAGAGGAGAGGCTTGGAGTCTGGGTCAGTCCGGAATAAGTGAGAGGAATAATGTGAACATCATCTTCCATTTCTCTTCTTTTTGCCCTCGTTGGAAGCTTTTGTTTACTAATATGACTTAAGAGGGTTATAAACTTCTGGATAGAAAGAGGATAAGAGCAAAAGGAAACATTCTAGAGGAGGTTAGGTAACATTAGTTAAGTGGAATATTGCTCTCACATGAAGTACTATACTTTCTTTTTTCAGGGAAATTTTTCCAAGTGACCTCACATGCTCTGCTGATTATGAACATCTTCTCCTCCTGGCCAAGTAAGGCAAAGGTAAACTGGTTGATTCCTGTGTAGGCAAGGCAGATTATAAAGTAGAGACTAGTTAATACAGGTCCTTCTTAGCTAGTAACAGCTGCATATAGTGTATGCTTCTTCTAATCAAGAAACCACCAAGTAAAGAATGATTTCACTTGTTGAAATAAGTCCTGCAAGTTCCACCTTTATATTTCTTTTTTAATCATCTGACATTGAATCCAAATAATACTTACATTACACTGATCAAACATCTGGGGGGTGGGGGACGTGGGCAGCCAGTCTTCTCCTAGTTACTGTGACTTCCACAAGGTTGAAAATGTCTAGAATTGTCTTTGGCTGACATGTCACTTGCTTTTGGAAAATTTATTATAAGAAGATTAAAGCTAGTATGCAAGAAGGAACTTTTATAAGTCATGTCATCCCCAGCTTTCCTCCACGATCTTGAAATAAATTTGTTTTTAGGGATAGTTTACTACTGGGCATTGGGCATGAAATGTCAGTTACTAAATTAATATATTCATTCTTCTTTGAAATACGATTTGAAGTAAATAATAGACCACCTCTATAGATAATATCTTGGAGAAAATATTTTCTGTTATTAAGAGCACCTATGCACAATGAAATTATTTTACATATTACTTGTGTCAAAAACACTGTGAAGAAGGGTCCAAGGTTTTACTTTGCAAGCTAATGAGTGAGCCCGATACAGTTTATAATTGATACCAGCTATCTTACTCTCTTTTGTGTAGCTATAAAGGAATATCTGAGGTTGGGTCATTTACAAACAAATAAGCTAAAAGGTTTATTTGGCTCATGATTCTGATGACTGGGAAGTTCAAGATTGGACATCTATGTCTGGCAAAGGCCTCAGGATGTGTTCATTCATAGCAGAAGACAGAGGGGAGCTGGTGTGTGCAGAAATCACATGGTAAGAGAGGAAGCAAGAGAAAGTGAGGCAGAAGATGCCAGGCTCCTTTAACAGCCAGATCTGTGGGAACTAAAACAAGAAGAATTCCCTTATCCCTGAGGAAGAACGCTAATCTATTAACAAGGGATGACCCAGATATCCCCCATTAGCCTATACCTCCAATATGGGGGATTAAATTTTGACATTACATCTTGAGGGGACAAGCATTTAAACCACAACACTCGCAGATAACACAAGATTCCTGGGCCAGAGGCAAAAAGCATTCTGATTGGCAGCAATAGCAGTAAGCAGAGTATCAGTGTTCTCTTGTGCCAAGTCCGTAAGTCCCAATTCCCAGGTTGGAATGCAGAGAGTTAGGTGACATCTAGGTACACACAGTGGATTGCATTCCAAGAAAGCAATCCTGAGATTAAGCTACCAGAATTTTCTATCATGAGCAATAAGCATGTTACTCTTTGCTCTAGAGGGACATACCATCTCACTCTCCAAAGACCGTTTGCAATAAAATGTCCTTGGAAAGATTGTCCCAAACTAAGGCAGTTAATACTTCCACTCACAAAATGTTCAGAATGTGAAATCTCCATTAAAAGTTGTCTCCCAACCATACACACTTTTTAAAGGTGAATATTCGTATCAAGTCAAATTACATTAATTGAAAGAAATAGGTCTCCCAAAGTAACATTGTAATATGAATTTGACTTTAAAATATATAATCTTAACACATGATGGTAAGATTGTTTTCCCAGCTACTATTTTTATAAATACAAACACATAACGAGGAAGACAATAATGTAAAGAAATGTCATTCTTTCCTTTTCTTTAGAGACAGAGTCTCACTTTGTCACCCTCAGTAGAGTGCTGTGGCATCACAGCTCACAGCAACCTTCAGCTCTTGAGCTTAGGAGATTCTCTTGCCTCCGCCACCCAAGTAGCTGGGACTATAGGGACCTGCCACAATGCCCGGCTATTTTTTGTTGCAGTTTGGTTGGGGATGGGTTCAAACTCACCACCTTCTGTGTATGGGGCTGGAGCCCTACTCACTGAGCCACAGGTGCCACCTAAGGAATGTCATTCTTTTCTAAAGTGACAAATCTGTGTTTGGACTGAGGTTATTATTAGAGTTAGTGGTCAAGTAGAAATCTGGTTAAAATGGCTTTTGCAAAATGCATTCAATTACAAGAAGATTTGGAAGAGAAATAGATAAAGTTGTCTTTTTAAAGTATTGATTTAAATGGAGAGATACCAATATAAGTGAATAATTTTGTTGAAAGGTTGTTTGTTCTCCTTTGCTGGGAAAAAATCTCTTGAGCTGAGCATTGGGCGATTGTTGAGACACACTGGATAGTGGGAGATTATCTAAAGTGCACATGATGGCAAAGGATACCCCAGGAATGTGGGATGGAAAGAAAAGCAATTAATCCAAGGAATGTTTTTCCAGTGATAGATGAATACCAATTGATTAGTGTTTGTTTTGTTCGGGGTTTTGTTTTGTTTTTTTTATGGTTAGAAGTACTTGATTGCCAAAATGCATGTTTTTATCTTTCATTTTTCTTATTCATCATTTCCACGTCCCAAGCCAGAGAAGATAGTAATCTTATCATCCCCAGATACATAGAATTTATTCAGACACCAAAGACTTCAGTGGGTTATGCATCTAACCCCTAAAATTTGATATAACTTTAGAACCCAGCTTGTTGGAAGTAAATTTAAATTTTGTTGAGATAGATATGCATACCTTTGGTTTTTTGTCATGTTTAGATGCTTAGGGAATATGTCTTTATAATCCATGATGATGTTAATTATTGACCCATATAAATGTTCTTATACATTAAGTTTTCTTTTAACCTGGTGATCACAAATAAGTGAATAAACAAATAGACAATAAAATAATACTCTGGCATTAGTAGATGAGATTTGTTAGTAAGATGGGTTTTTTCCCCCCTTACAAAGGATAAAAGTTTTGATTCTGAAGCCAGACTGCCTTGGTCCAAATCATTTCTTCACAATTCCATGCAGCTTACTTGACCTGTCTGTGTCTCAGATCCCTGGAGTGGAGATAATAATAGTCTTTAACCTTAGAGAGTTGCTAATGTGTCAATGTGTGTCTGTCTCTTTTTCTCTCTTATGGTGTTTAACTGTCACAGAGGCCAACCAGCCAAAGATGTATCTATGTTCTAAGCTAGAATGAATAATTAAGGTAAAAAGGAAAATGTACCAGTCACATATTATTTTGTCCTTTGAGAATAAATGAATGAAAAATAAAAGCATATGCAACTCAATTTCTATAAAGTCTGTTATTCAAACCCAGATTGCCAGGGCATTCCATCTCAGGGTTGGTGCAGACTTCATCCTCTATCTCCTTTGGGTGAAGCCTATTTGTAATGTCATTTGGTTGGAAAGCTCTTGAGTAGAAAGAACAGTCTCTGTGTTTTATTTTTATTCCACATAATTGCTCAAGATGTTCTATTTCACTGTCTGATTGAGTGGAGACTGAGGTAACCTGGCAGACATTTTCCGACATGTCTTGGCAATTGCCCAACATCCCACCAAAGACTTAACTCTGAACCAAAGCCACGTGCAACTTGGTGCCATTTGGAGTCCACTCTGTGCTGAAAATTGTAGTGATGCAGTTCCTAGGCATCAAGGATTATATACAAAAAGAGAGTGGGTGGAACCTCAATGTTCATTAACACATCAAAAAACTTTTTGAAATGGTAATAGCTCTGCTATTTCTATTAGAAATTAAAGAAATTGTTTTCATCTTAAGAAAAATTAACCTAGTAGGAAAAATTAGCTCCTGATACTGAATTGACTTGGGGTATAATATGTTTAGTTTACATTTATTTTGGTAGTTCCAGAAAGGCTTCACAACAGAGTAAATGGAAGAAAAACAAATTTAAAGGAGAATGTTCTGAGTTGAAATATGCTCCCCCCCACACACACAAAATTCATACGTTGAGGCTCTACTGTGACCATATCTGGAAGTAATAATTACTTTGTGGAATTAAATTAAGATGAGGTCATAAGCATGAACCCTAATTCCATATGACTGATGTCCTTATAGGAAGATGAAATTAGAACACGGATGTAGACAGAGGGAAGGCCACGTGAAGACCCGGGGAGAAGATGGCCATCTCCATACCAGGAGAGAGCCCTCGAGGGAAACAGCCCTGCTGACCCCTGGGGCTTAGACTTCCAGCCTCCAGAACTTGAGGAAATAAATTTCTATGCTTAAGCCCCACCGTGTGTGGACCTTGGTTACTACAACCCTGACAACTAACACAGAGACAGAGGAATGAAGACATTTAGACGCAGAAAAGCAGTGACTTAAATTTCCATGGTTAAAATTGTCATAAAGCTCATAAGGAAAGCAGAAAGTTTGGGAAAAATGAGCAGTGCCACATTTTCATGCTCAAGTCTCTCCCATTTAGTTTTACACAATCCTAGTCAACTTTGTTCACTCATCTCTAAAGTAGGCTGGTAGAACCTTGAGGCCACCAGAGACTTTTTCATTTTTGTTTTGTATGAATCTAGTCCCCAGAGGGAGGGGGGAGGCATTTTTCTAATGAACAAATCAGTAACTCCAGAAAAAGAAAACAAAGGGGTCTTCCTTTCTCAAGGTGTGTACAACTATTTGGAACAGTTTTGCTGTATACACAAGAAAATATAATGAGGAAGTAAGACTCAAGAGTTAGGACTATAAAGCACCCAGAAGGAGAGCTCAAACTCACAGCTGTGGCTGGGATGATCATGGACAGCTTCAAGGAGCAAGTGTAGTTGATAGACTTTGTGAGAGTTGCACAGAGACTGGATATGAAAAAAAGATGGATGGCTCGAAGCCTGTAACTCAGTGGTTAGGGTGCTGGCCACATACACTCGGCTGGCAGGTTCGAACCTGGCCCCAGGCCTGCTGAACAACAATGATGACGACAACAACAATGATAAAATAGCCGGGGGTTGTGGTAGACACCTGTAGTCCCAGCTAATTGGGAGGCTGAGGCAAGAGAATTGCTTAAGCCCAAGTGTTTGAGGTTGCTGTGAGCTGTGATACCACAGTACTCTACCAACAGCAACATAGTGAGACTCTGTCTCAAAAAAAAAAAAAAAAAAAGAAAGAAAAACAAAAAAAAATGGAGGCAGATGTGTCCCAGCAAAGGGAACGAGATGGAAAATGCAGTGTTGTTTTAAGGATAGTCAGAAAAACGGTTTACCTATCTGAAGCACTTTGCACATAGCAAAGAACACCTTCAAATGTTGGGTAGCTTAACTCTTTATGAGCCAAGGCCATAAAAATTAACAGGATAATTTGACTAGTTTGTTGTTGTTGTTGCAGCAGTTGTCATTATTGTTTAGCAAGCCTGAGCTGGGTTGGAACCCACCTGCCTCCGTCTATGTGGCCGGCGCCCTACCCACTAAGCTATGGGAGCTGCCTGGTTTATGGAAAAAGAAGAAACTTGTCCAACCACTAACATCGATTAGGGCTATTATAATTCTGTTAATACAGGTGGATGTTTTATCCAACAGAAAACGATTTTTTGGTACTCTTTCTGACCTGGATAATGAAACCTCGCTATTCTGTTCCACCTCACTGACACTTGTGATTACTCACACAGGGACTGCTACATAATTGCCTTCATTTGACCACAGAAGAAAAATTTGCCAACGAAGCGGACAGAATTAAACAGGACTTGAAAACAAACACTTCCAGAGCTTTAAAATGCCTGGCCCATTTCAACTAGTATTCCAATTATGAATCCTTTTAATTGTCTTGGCACAATGGAATCCTAAGGATTGCCATTTAGCACCGGCCTGTGGGCCTATTTAATCCATTCCATACATCTTTAAAAGCAATGGCTGAATTTTGCAATTTAAGCTTTTACTTCAGATTGACCTTTACTATAGTAACCCAAATGATGAGCTTTCATGATACTTTCAGTTTTCTAAAGTTCATGCCAATAGATAGGTATCAAACTTGTAGCATCCACAGAATTAACTTTAGGGAAGATATAACCATAATATAATTGATGATGATGTACATATTTACTATTTAAATATTTACTATTTACTATTAAAGTCATGGGGGTGGTGTACAAAATCCTGGAAGCTAAAAAAAAAAAAAAAAGTTTTGCTCAAATTAAGGTAGAAAAGGGTGGAGAGAGTGGGATTTTATAGCTGATGGAAGAGAGCAAGTCAGATTTGTTCAGGATTCTGTGGTTACCAATGAGGGGCGAGAAGGGAAGGTGAAGCAAAGAAGAGTTTAATCAGTTACATTTGACTTATTAGCAACTTGGACCAGAATTTCACTAGTGAGGCTGCTGAAAGGAGCTTTGTTTGGAAAAGTAGACATCAAGGGAAGTAAAGTTTGAAAGGAAGGCCAGAAGAGACCAGCTCATGCAGGGTAGTTTAACCACAGCTTACAACTGGTTATGAATGCTTATCTGTGATGGCACATATAATGAGAATTATGCACAAACCTTTCCTTTGCTCATCGGCTTTCATTAGTGTTTGTGTATTTCATGTGTGGCCCAAGACAGCTCTTAGATAAGAATTCATGTGTGGCCCAAGACAGCTCTTAGATAAGAATTCATAGCAGTTATACTCCCCAACAGAGCTTGGCGTTAATCTTAAGAGTAATAGGGAGCCATTGGGCTCTTTGGAGTCAGTTTCTAAAAAAAAATGTGAATTGCATTTGGCAAAAATTATTTTAGCATGAGTCTTCAAAATTCATTTCAAAGAGAGAAGTAGAAAGGCATGCTAATGTACATTTTGATCATCCAAGTGAGAGCTGATTGTATGCTGTTGTTTGTAATGATAGTGACTATGGGGAAGAAGTATGAATCCTGAAGTTCCAGTAAGAAGTCAAAATGGGACAACAAAATGTGGAGAAGAGTAAAACAAGGAGGCCAAGAGACTCTAGACACCTTAGGCTGGTAGACATGTAGCATAGAAGCTGTTTTAAAGGTCACTTAAAATAAGTGCCAAGGAGAGGGATAGGAAACTCATTCAGCCAGAGTCTCACAGTTGGGTCTTACAGTGGTGCAGAAGTTTATGTTGGCCTTTCATACATGTATAAATTAGTCAGAACCTCACATTCCTGATTTCTTGCCCACCTACTAACAAAAGTAGCTAATGAGCAACAGAACTTTCTATGAAATATCATCTTGAATAGCTATGATGGACTCTCTGCTCTCTTCCAACTCTGAATTTTTTTTTTTTTTCCCTTTGGCTGTGGCTGGGTTTGAACCCACCACCACTGGTATATGGGGCCAGTGCCCTACTCCTTGAGCCACAGGTGCCACCCCCAACTCTGAATTTCTTAACCAATTCTGATTTTGAGTAAAATTGTGCACTTGCTTGGTATTCATGAGAGTTCATACAACTAGAGTAAACTAAGTTCCCAACCCAGATGGTGGAACTAAGTGAAGAGCTGTTGTTAGAAGTAATAATAATAATAGTAATGATAACAATAATAATAATAAATAAATGGATGCTCAAAAAGGAATTTATCAACTTGAGAGTATATTTCTTCAACCCTTCATAGTCAGTTAAGAATTTTAAAAATTTCTCTTCTCTCAAAGAGTTATGATCCACATTTGGACAGTCTACATAATGAAAAGAGGGAAAAATTAATACAGAAGCCCTGGTTGTATCTCTGAAGACCTGACCTTTGTCATTTTTTGGGTCTCAGGCCTTCAGAAAGCTATGTAGATGTCTGAATAACACTTTCCACTTCTGTAAAATGAGATTCTAATTGTGAGGCTTATAGCAACTTTCTTTCTCTGCGCTAAGTACAAGTGGCAGCTATTATTTCTGCTATAGTTTTTGTTGTTATTCTTATTATGTCATTACCCTACAGTAAACCCAGGCTGTGTGACATTTTTTAAGCTATTTCCTGCACTGGGGTAGAGGAGCCAAAGTCTCAGGCTTGTCTTAGATCTGGGCTGCTCCCTAGTCTAACTTTGCATCCCTTTATTTTTATGGAAGTTTGAGAAAGGAGCAGATTTATTTAGGTCGGTGGTTCTCAACCTGTGGGTCGCGACCCCTATTTAACGATGAAAATACATTGTGGCTTTAGGAAGACTGAGAACCACTGATTTAGGTGGATGTGCTTCAGAAACTGTGAAATGCTTCAAATGACAGCAGTTTTTTGATAGGAAATTTCTGTTGTATGTGCAGACGTCGGACATAAAAGGCATGGATGGTGTTTGCATGGCAGTTAGGAGGACAGTCGATGATCAATAATGACAAACTGGGATAAAAACAAAATGCATGGTTTTCTGCATTTGGACTGAAATTAGGGACTTCTTCCTCTGATTACGGAGTCCCATGTGGGCTCTTGGTCTCTTTTTCTAAAGCAATAGTTCAACTATCCAATTTGGTCGCCAAGCCATATGTCACCCATGGGCAGAACCTCTAGTTTCAGATAAGCGGTCTACAAGCTGATATTTTTGGCAGAAAATCATGGTCTGAATAATAGCTCTGGCGTCTCTAAGATTCCTATTTTTGCTCTCTTTTGCTGACCTCACCTCTCTTCTGTGACTAAGTCTACATTTGCTACTAAAGAACATGCTTCTTGGGGAGAAGTAGTGGGTGCACTTCCTGCTCCTCCAGTGACTCTGTGACTTAGACAAGCAACAAAGCACTTAGCACCTTGGAAACATGCTCTTCCCCCAACCCTCCTTGTTACCTCCCTCTGACAGGTGCTGTCAGAATTGGACAGCTCTAGAAACTCCTCAAAACATAGACTTAAAATAATAATTATAATTAATAATAGTAATTAACTTCCATCACAGGTGAGTCACCTATATATCAAAGATTCAGGGATAATTTTTTTTTAAAGTTACCTCTTCACATTTTCTTACTCAGTCTCACTCCTCTTAAAAGGTAAGTTGCACTTTAAAGAAAATATTCTTAATTTTTTAAGAGACCAGAGAGAAGTTTTCCTCTTACATGTGGATGATTGGTATTGGCAAAGCAAATTTTTCCTTAAGCCATAGAGAAAAAAAAGGGTTCATGTTTTCTGAAGTAGACTGATATCTCTAATTGTGTCAATACTGATATTTTTGCTTTTAAATTCCTTCAATATTCAAAAGGGCACCTTATCTCTATGAAATGTTTCCTTTTCCCCCGTCCAGTATCACATGGGTGGGAAGTTCAAACCTTTGTACTTTTTCTTTGAAGTGATCACCCTAAGCTGGTCAAAGCTATTTCAACAGCTACAACTTTTTTTTTTATGTCCCCTTGATCAAGTTTAAGGCTTGTGGTCATGAACAAGATGTACAACTGTCAATAATCATCTTTTCAGCAAATAGAGGCCAAAGTTAATTCATTAAACACAACAAGCTGTTCTCCTAGTCTTTTGCCCTATGACTTACTGCCCAATTACTTCACATTCTTAAAGTGTAAAATAAACACGTTGAGTCTATTGAGATATTGCTGTGGTTATTTATTTTTCAAAATTTAATAAGAAGGAGGAGGATGACCTTTCCTCCTAGGACAGGAAACAAAATCAGACCTGACAGTGATACATTATCAATTTTCACAACTATGAAAATATTCCATAAAGCAAGCAGTTCTCCATGAACTCAAGTGACTGCAAGTTGGCCAGTGCAATCAGAAAACCCAAATCCTTTTTAGATCTGAATTAACTGCCCGTAGCCTTGCAAGGTTTCATTTACTCTAAGTTTAAAAACCATGCAGAATTACATCAGCTTTTTTCCCTCACTGAAATCCGTAATATATCCCAGGCCTAAAGGTGCACGTGAGTGCAGGTAGAAGAATGGAAGAGTCTGAAAACAGGTTTAGCTGAGGGGCATGCCATGGTAAATTTGCTTCGTGAAACTGAGCCAAATAAGTTTATTTTCCTATATCTCCTTGCATCATAAGGTCACAGGCAACATAAACAGGATTTCTTACCTAACAGTGTAATAACCATGAAAACGCATGATAAAGACAACTACATCTGCATAGACATACCAAAGAAAAAAAATCTGTCAACAGTCCTGGGAGAAGTGTAAGCCTTTCCAATTCTTCTTTGATATTTCTCTACTTGGAGTCTTGGCTTTGGTTTAAGTAGATGTTTTAGCCAGAGGCAGAATATTGGTGTATGCTGAGTGGTCAAGACAGTAACATTTGAAGATTCAGAAGCATGACAGGTAGGTAGAGTTGAAGAAAAATATTTTTAGACCTCATACAGACATTGCAAATTCTGTGGCAAAGGGAAAAAGTAGGCAAGCAGGGAGACATATGCAGCTCTCCTGTGAGAACTTAAAGAAAAAAATGCAGATATTTCTTTATATTAACCTTCAATAATAGTCTCTAATTTTCATCTCTGTAGATTCTTAGCCTGAATGATAGTTGTTGTTGCTTGTTAAAGGGGGTAGGGGGTGAGGATGGGAAAATGAATGGTTATTGATCCTCAGAGATTTTTCTTAAATGCAATGAAGAGAGAATTTTGACAAGGAAACCACAATGCCTGGATTCACTATGGCCCCCTCTCTTGGTGCAGGGGTGATGGTGAGAAGTTGCAACCCAATCATCATCACTGTCCCTTTTAGAAGTTGCGGCAAGCTGTCTGGGCAAGGTGGCTCACACCTGCAATCCTAGCCCTCTGGGAGGCTGAGGCAGGTGGACTACTTGAGCTCAGAAATTCAAGACCAGCCTGAGCAAGCGTAAGATCTCATCTCTAAACATAGCCAGGCATGTGGTGGTACCTGAAGTCCCAGATACTACAGAGGCTGAAGCAAGAGAATGATTCAAGCCCAAGAGTTTGAGGTTCTTATGAGCTATGACACCACGACACTCAAACAAAGGTAACAGTGTCTGTTTCGAACAAGCCAACAGAAAACGTTGCAGCAGAAAGCAATCTAGTAATTGATGTTAAGCTTCATGAAAACTAGTTTAGAGGAAAGAAGATTAATAAAGGCGATAACTGCAAAACATTATTAGCAGTACTGAAGTTTATTTTTGTAAAACAAAAATATGTGCATACAAAAGCCAGACTTTCACTGTGAAATTTTGGATTTTGAAGGCTTTGGTGTGATATTTCAATCTTGGTCTATTGATTTAGGATACAATCCAGGTTAAAGGTGGTGCTGGGAGAGCTAATGGAAAGCACACCATAGTCTAAATTAATCCAGATCTATTACTAATTTCAACCTGATATTATTGTGGGCATGTATGTTAGGCATTATTAGCAGCAGAAGAATCAAGATGACATTTTAAGAATTAGGCATCCATGCTTTCAGGTTTTAGGCAATACATTTGTTAACTGAGCAATAGGCCTGCTTAATAACACACATAGACACAAATATTGTGGCATTGGCTTTTGAGAAAAGAAATGGCTCTATGTGAGTCAACTAGCAAGGAGATAGGAGACAATACTCAAATCTGTCTGCCTAACCCGAGGGAGGGGCCAACCTTCCATGGCATTTCTCACTCATCCCATGTGATGCCAGTGCAGCTGGTCTGCCAGGGTGATGTTGTTAACAATTAGGAGGTTAAAGATTTTTCCACTGTGCATCCCTAGGATCCAGGACTTGCAATTTTGGCTCTGTGACATCTGTAACAACATAAGCTAATGGACTTGAGCTGGTCCCCTAGTTACACACTTCCTAATACATGTCTTAATTTAAAAATACTCTCTTTTTGATACTCACTGAGAGTATTGAACTCACTAAGAGTTCTGCAGTTTTTCCTTGTTATCTTCCTCTCTAACTCCTTCTCATCATCACATTGTTGGTCAGTTTCTAAATAACTTTAGATACAAGCAAATATTTTCTTGGATGAATGAGTAGAATGCTAGGTTCTCTTTGGAGGTATATTTACTCATTTAATTCTAAAGTTTAGTTTTAATATGCATTTGTGTCTGTGTTTTAGATTTCAGGATTGTGCTTGCTTTCCTGTCCAAGTGAATTTTTCTCATTGCTAGAACAGCCAATACCGTTTAAAAAAAAACTCAGTAAACAAATTTCCACCCATTGCTAACATGTATAAACAACTTTCCTTCTCCCTCCATTTTAGTCATTTTATCTGTCAGTCACCAAAATCATATGTTGGATGAGGGTTGACAAAATATTCTAGTTGGTAGGCCCCGTGTTCACCTTTTCCTTGAAGGTATTTTTTGTTCATTTGTTTTCGTTTTTATTTTCCAGAGAGCATTCACAAAATTTGTTTAATGCAGAAACAAATCTTTTTTGTGTGTATGTGTGTGGTTAAGTCTTATTCTCTCCAACAATGAAACAGCCAATAAAGATTCACCAGAATGCTTTTAGACAGGCAGAAATGATGTCTTCCAACTCCCAAGCAAACAAATTATCTGTGTCCTGAAGCCCTCTTCTCTGTTTACTGAAAGACAGCTGTCAGTGGGTAAAGAACTGTTCCAGTTTCCAGTTCTATTAGGATGGTGCCTTTTCTCACATGATGGTTCCTTGGCCTTCTGAGGGAAATGTCCAATGAGCTGGCTTGGCACATTTCAGTGGAGGATTTGGCACTTAGAATAGCTCTGCTGTCAGTCCTTGGTAAAACATAAACGATTCCAGAGTGGAGCAAAAGAAAAAGTGAACAATCTTTTAATCTTTGTCATAATTTTACACAAGGTCAACTTTCTAACATGTACTCTGAGACACTGGCCTAAAAGACTTTCCTTCATGGTTAAACCAGACACTGATAGAGATGAAAGAGGCCCCTGGAAAGAGGCTGGTTTCCTTGCACTTTGCTCCCTAGTCTCTTCACTGATGAGACTTCAGAGAGCAACTATGCTAAAAGTGCAGATGGCAGCAACCTGATTGACAATGTTTCCAGAGACCCCAGGGATCTCAGACAGATCTTCTGAAGGCAAGAGTACTCTCATAGAAGAGGCTCTTAGATCAAATGCTGTACATTCCTTGACACTTTTGGTTGCATGAGACAGACTTTAAACCCAATTTAACTTAAGCCAAAATAACAAAAGAAAAGAGAGCAAAGATGTCTTGGAAGTCTACATATGATGGGACCCTGGATTTAGAGGCTGTCTATCCTAGGCAGTGTACGTCCCTAAATAAATAGTCTATGCAGGCTCAGGTCCCCAGCAGCCCTGAGCCTGAATAGATTATTTTGAACTTACGATCTGAGAAAAAGAGATACTATCACTTTCAATAGCTGTGCCATGGCTCAAGATACCCATACCTGTATCATCTTTGTAGCCAGAAAGATGAGTGGCCAGTAATGAATTAAAGGTCCATTCCTAAAGCAGATGGCATGATGACAAATGTCCATTCCTAAAGCAGATGGTGTGTTGAACAAAGATAGGAACTTGGGGATCACCTGAATTCTTGGGTGAAGGGTATTGTTGAAGATTAAGAGAGAGTTGGTTCCCCAAGGAGGTATTAGAAATATAGGAAAGTATTAATACTTGTTCACTGGGAATGTAGGAAGACCTTCTGCAGCATTCACTAAAACGCACCCAAAGCTTCCCGGTGCTTGTAGAAGTAAAGGGTCCTGCATGAAGCCTGCATACATCTTGATGTGAACTGGAAAATAGTTCTGTGGATTGGATTATGAACACACTCTATGTCAAGCAATTTCATTGTGCTTTACTGGTTGGTCTAGTCCTGGGTAAGACTGTGGACTCAGTTACATTCAGGTTTGGTATCTTTATCTGTTGTTTCTGTGACTTTGTTATTTTTCTCTTTCTAGCACTCTCCACCAAAGCACTTATATTTCCCAAGTTATCTAAGCCTCCCCAAATGACCAACACTGTGCTTTAAACCCTAAAGAACTTCAGGAAGATTGAAAACTAATATAAATTAAAGTATTATTTATAACCAGATAAGATACCATTGATATTATATTTTAAGAAGAACCAACCTTAATCTTGTGTTTTCCAGACTTTGAGATTTTTACAGATGAGACAGAGAGAAGCATCATTGGCTTCAGTGGGGTTGGGGACCAGAACAGGAGGGGAGAAAACCGAGGGGGTGAGCAATGAGGAGGGGGGAAGATAGAGAAGGGAAGAAAAGAGAAAATGCTAAGAACTGGCTCAGAGTTTTTAACCATTTTATTTTGCCCAGTTAAGGACCTTAAAAATACCCAGAAGAAAACTACTATTTAATACCACCAATGTTTTATAAAAGAAAGGATATTTTAATACCAAAAAAATCAGAAAGGGTTTAGTTTTGTATTGAAAGAAACTCCCATAAATTTAAAAAATTACAACTGTTTTGGAAAAGTCACTGAAATTTCCTAAATTATCCATAAATCATTTAATGTTTTATCCCAAAATAGACCTTTCTGAAGGTCTGATTAGTGTTTGGGAACCACAACCTTACCCCAAAGAGTTTAATGATAGAAGTTTTCTGGCCATGCTCATTAGGAGAATTTTATGTCACTGTGCCCTCCTACCCTAGAGATAAATAATTCTTCTATCTGTAAAGATCCATGACTCTAGGCCACAGTTTCTAATACATTTTACACAAATAGAATCATCCTGACAGAGTCCTTTCAACCTTGTCTTGAAGGACAGGAAAACTGAGGATCAATGGATACAGAGATTTGGGCAATGTTATACTCTGCAGGTAATTCTTATAGGCAAGGTAGAACTTTTACAAATCGGGACTAAATTGGCATTCAGACAGAGGCAGGGCAAAGTGTCAGACTCTGAAAACGAAACATGTCCCTGAATGAACTCAGATGGCGTGTGACAAAAGCCACAGGCTATGGGAAGGAGGTTTGGCCAGCAGGTGCAGCACCTCCGCAAAAGAGCATAACGCCAGGAGAGGACCCCAGGCTGTCCATCAGGAGATCGTGTCTGAGGGGCACAGCACGGAGAAGGGCCAAGATCTATATCTTGAGTGTAGCAGTGTCCAGACAGGATTCATAAGGTCGAAGCAAATTCTTACTCCCAGAAACACTGGATTACTGAGCCAGTTACCAAGACAGGAACTTAGGCCCCCTGGAAAAAAGGTCAGGGCCCAAGTTCCTGGAAATGAGATGTAACAGGAGAAGGAGCAGAACAAACTTGACTGGGTCCAGCATATCAGAGCAGCAGAAGGGACAAACTAATTATGTTATGAAAATTAGAATGTTAGCAGAGGAAGGAATGTTCTGCACAGTAAATGTGAAAATTGAAGGGAAGGAATGTGTAAGATTTTTTCCCCAGTAAAATGGCTTGTGTCTTTATGTTTTCCCAGCCCTTGAGCTGACACCTGTTAACCACAGTGTTAGAAAAGGTCACATTTGTATTAGAATGATAATGGAAAGAATTTTTTTAAAAAGAAAAAAATTTATTGGAACCTTAGAGAAAGACAAACACTAGTCCTTAGGAGTTGGAAATTAGTTCTTGGAAATTAGCTAAATACAGAGTGGCAGGGCTTTATCAAAGCACTCTTAAAAAAAACAAAAACTCAACAATTAAGCTTAGGTAGCTTAAAATCCTAACTGCGTAAGTCAAGGTGGAGGTTCAGCCTTCAGCTTATCAACAGATTTGAAACCTAGTAGAAAACCACGGAACCCTGCCAGTTTTAAGCAACACCAAGGATAAATTAGGCCTAAAACCAAAACAAGTGGCCTGAGCCTTGGATTAAGAATAATAGGGCTTTTTTAGAGACTTGGGGGACCAAAAGATCTGTAACTGTGCTCAGAAGAAATCATATGATGATCCAGGGAGCGTAATCCCACCAAGAATAAAAACAGTAGGGAAAGTTCTTTAAGATTGTCAGAAGTTGTACTTCAGGATTAGCCTGAACAGTTGCATTTAGTTTATGTCATTTCTAAACTGAATAATTTTGGCTTGGGGAGAGTAGCATCAGAAACTACAGTTCTGCCCACCTACTTCTCCTGGAACGTAGCAGCCCCAGGGTTTGGGAAATGGTTGGTGCAAATATCAGCAGTCGAAACAAATGAAATACCTGTGACATGATTAAACTTTCATATCTTCTGTGACAAAAACAATACCCAGAGCACGGGCATTACTGGAAACTCACAAAATGAACCCTCTTTTTTGGGTCAGTGTTTACTACAGTCCTAATTGTTTCAGAAAGAAAACTTTATGAAAGGAAATCAAGAGCATTTCTCCAACTCCACAAGCACTGCAATAACAGGAAGCAAAACTCCTATTTCTGTAGTTGGCCAGATAAGAACTGAATAGCGGATTTTTTTGAAGGCATGTGGCAAATACTGTTAAAGACATATAAATTACTGTCTATTGCCTGATCTTGGCTGGGTGGCTGACATTGTAGCTTCTATTTCTGGTGGGAGAGACTCACATCCATTTGCCCTTACTCCAGAAAATGGCAAAGAAAGTGATGAATTGGCCAAGGAAACATTGTGGCTAACAATGGGGCCATCTCCGGCTCGGTGATTTTTGAGGGGCTGCTTTGCCTCAATAACATGCTAGAACTGTGAATTTGAGTCCAAACAAAAGCTCAACTTACTAATCAGGTGGAGGCAATTTCTAGTGGTCCCATAAGATTGCTACAGTTCTGATGTTCTCTGAGAGCTGAGGCAACCATGGCCAAAAGGTGCAAGAGCATGCAGGGAGTCAGGAAACCTTACTCTGTCTTGTATTTTCTATTCTCTGGCAACATAAGACAGAAGCTGAGATCCAGCGAATAACGAAGCATTCAGATCTTAAGATAATGCTTTCAGCAGATGCTCATGATAAAGATTAGATGCTTGGAGGTTGAAGCAAAATCAACTGAAGAGTGGCCAGCCACTGTTCACATTCTGGACACTCTTGTGACTTTTGCCCTCGTCTCAAAGAGATCTTCCAAGGAAACTAACACCTAGTGGCTGTCCATGGAAGCTTTCTTTGACCATGCAAGGAAGTGGCTGACTTGGTTGAGTCCAGAACATATTTGCTACCTATAAATCTTGTAATTCCAGTACAATAGTTAGCTAGTCTGTTACAATATCCTTCCCCCAAGTTTTCACAAGTCATGTTGTAAGAGCAAACATAATTAGGGAGGTATGTGTGTTTCATTTTAAAAGTTATCCTCTTCAGCTTTGAAAAAACAGGAAAGTGAGGTCAGAAAGGCAGCAGGTCATTTAAGACACAAAACGTCAAAATATACCTTCTACATATATTTGATACTGAAATATTCACCTTGAAGGATTCTTTAGTTATAATACAAAGGCTCTTTTATGGGCATGATTTTCAGCTTTTTAATCATGACAACTGATTATCAGCTTCCTTATTTGCTAAGACGTCATTGATGCCATCCTTTGTTGACAAAGCACAGAGAAAAGAATTTTTAATATGTAGTTATGTCAACAATGGTGAAACTATACTGAGACCAGTAGGGATTAGTGCCTTTGCTAAATGTCTTATTGCTACAAGCCTCGAGGAACTGTGAAGATGCAAAATCACACACTGTAATACAATTTCTAAACCCAGATTCAGTCAGTGCTAACATTTTGCTATGTTTTACTATATATTTTACTTTTTACCTATTCTCAACTACCTTTGTCCAGTTTTTCATCTGCTTTTTTTATTCCATTCAACTTTATACTATAAAGGTATAAATGGGTTCCCACATTATTAAAATTGTGTGTAAGGATCATCTTTATAAAGGGAATACACTCTCCCATTGTACGGATATACTCTAATTGACCCATGAATGTTGTTTGCAGTGTTTCTTATTATAAATAATTTTGCATAATACATGCTTGCCAATAAATTGCATTCCTTATTGCTTACAATTTCACTAGGATTCGTAAAAGTGAAATTATAAGGTGAAAGGTATAATTTTCTTTAGAACTTTGGATACCATCTGCCACATTGCTAAATAGAAAGATTGTGCCAATTTGTACCCCAACAGAAGTTAATAAAGGTGAAAAAGCGTTTAGTTTTCATTAATTTTCTCATGTTTCTATATGAATTTATGCTAATAATAATAGAGCATTTGTTAAAAACAAATGATTGAAACATTTCTGGTTAAAGACAGAACAAAGGAAGAAGATGTGGTTAAATTATTAGTGCATTCTGAGAATTAAAAAATACATTCACAATTTACAACTGGGAAAACATTGCAGCAACTTTTTAAAGCCCACTTTTTTAATAATAACCATGATCTCTTATATTTGCAGTCTGCTTAACAGATTGCCAAATTAACTCTCATAAACCATCTTTTATTAATCACCATGAACTTTAGAAAATTCTCCTGAAACAATGTAGGGCCTACCCAAAACCTTCCAATGGAAAATCACTTTCAGAAATATATCAATGTCTTGCACTGTAAATTTACTTTTTCTCATTAGTTTTAAATTTTATAGTCACACAAAAGATTTCTCTTCTGAGTAAAGAGTAAATTCTGCAGCACAATTCTTTTGCTTCCAAGCCAAGCCTAGGAGGTGGGCTGTGCAGTCTCTACATGTCCACATCTTTGCATCACCTTGATATCAAAGCTAGGCAAAGAGAACCTGTTTCAGTTTCCTGAACACACCAGACACATACCTATCCTGAGATCTTTCCACTCTGTTTCTTCTTTGCGGAGCATTCTGCCCCTAGATGGCATCTTGAATCATTCCTTCCTCCCCTTCCACCAGATCTTTGCTCAGAGGATATTACCTCAGCCAAGCCTCCCTGCATAACCCTAGTGATAATTGCAACCACCAACCTCCACCTGCATTCCACGGAGGATATAACCAGATAATAATGGAGGATAGTACTCTTGAGAGGAACCTTTGACTTTGATGCCCACTCTGCTAACAGCTTGCATAAGAGTATCCAAGAGCTTTCTAAGGAAAAGAAGGAGCTGGGGAATAGCATTTATGTCAGACATTCTGTGGACTCGAAACGTCTCTAGTTTGCCACTTTCTTGACATATCACTCTGGGCAGTTGGTCAACATTTCTAAGTTTCGATTTGTTCACCTATAGGGCAAGAGTACCTACCTCACAGGCTTATGCCAACCATTCACTGAGCTGACAGGTCACACACAAGAAGGGCTCATTAACCAGTATTATGGGGGAGATACTGAGTTAAGCATTTATCATATATTATGATGCTTAATTATCACAGCAACATTATGAAGCAGATGAACTCTTCTCAACAGAAGAGTTTCTGTGGGTCTCCAAGTTTGGAAAATGCCATGTAATTTGTACCTCCGTTGGAGACTTACATCATGTATTAACATATCAAGAATATCTGCAGTAAGGAGCCCTGTTTAACTTCAATTAGACTTAATAAGCATTACCCAAAAGACATTTTTCTTTTTTTACAAAATATGTATTGTCATCATGTAAAGATGGTGATTCAGAAAAAAATGTCCTTTAGTAGATAACAGGATATATGACTTTCTGCATTCAATAGAGGAGAAAACAGAGGCTCAGAGATGATGAGTGACTTATAAAAGGTCCAGAAAGAACAAATATAAGTGCAAATATCCTAACCCAGATCAACCTGATTCAGGAAACTGATCTTATCACCATTTCACTCCACAGAGCCCCCTCATGATTAAATTGGTTATGATTATTGCATATAACGATGAAATAGAACATGGCTGCACTGCCAGAATTGTTGAAAATTCAAACCCACCTGAAACAAGGATTTGAGATGAGATTGTATTTTGTGAAACTAAAATAACATCTTTCAGGGTGTACAAACTTTTGGCTTCTCTGTGCCACACTGGAAAAAGAAGAGCTGTTTTGGGCCACATATTAAACACAACATTAATGAAAGTTGATGAGAAAAAAAAATAAATAAATAAAAGATCTATTAATTATTTTCATGATATCTGCCACCACAGATAAGGAAAAATGTCCTCACACATCCAAAGGCAGCCTGCAGGCTGTGGATTGGACAGCCCAAGTGACCTCTCCTTTTTAGCAGTAGTTCAGTGCCAAACATGACCTTCTTCCTTGTGATACTTACGTTGTAAGAAGGCAAATGAAAAAAGGCCATTATCTAAAACATGAAAATGGCAGAATTAATTTATAAGGATTAAAAAGAGAGAATCAAATTAAAATTAATCAATAATAAACAGACTGAGACAACCCTGAACTCTGAAGCTATTTTACTCTTATCAAAGAGAAAATCTGGAAATCTCAGAATATGGAGTAAGAAAAGACAAATGAGACTTCCCCAAATTAAAATCTCTGTTATTAATTACCCAGTGCCTATATTTGTCTTTTAATGTAAGATGAGATTTTTGTATGCAGATATCTGACTTGAGTTTTTGTAACAATTCAGCCTTCCTGTGCGTCTTTGGAGGACAATTTAAACCATTCACATGAATTGAGAATACTGATAAGTTCAAATGAGTGCATGATATATGGCATGACATATAGGATGGCGTACATACATATATATGTATATGCATATATAAACTACATATTGCTTATGCTTAGGAAAGACTGAAAGTATATGTGCAATGGAACAAATTTTACAAAAAGCCAATTAAAATTATTTTTAGAAAGCAAAGATAAGAAACATGACTCTCTTCAATGTAAACGGATAAGTATGATCAGCCTTACTTCCAAATGCAGAAAATAAATAAATGTGTGAGATGAGCCTAGGCTTTGCTAAGCCCACTCCATGTGTTCCTTCATTCACTCCTAGTTGGTAGCTTGGCAAAGACGCACATGCACACAAGCTGTGAAGTGGCCACCCAGCTCACTGGTTATGTGCACTCTTTTAGATATAAAGGCAATTGGGCCCAAGTCCTAATTTGGTCCCTCAAAAGCTGTATACCCCTCGGTATATGTAAACTCTCTCAATTTCAAATTTTATTATTTACAAAATGGAGGAAATAATACCTGTTCAGCAAGACTATCACAGCAAAAATGAAATTATGTTTAGAACCCTCATAGGATACCTCACGCACACTGAATGTCCAATAAATGTCAGCTGTTATTACTACGAAATGGCTCCTGCCAACAGGTGCTTCTGATCTTGTAAGAAGACAGTAGACACCTGAGCAGATGAATTATACTACAACCCAATTGTCACTGTTATAAAGGCACAGACGATGTATTTTGGGAACTCAAAGAGGCATGCTGAATGGAGTTAGTGCTAGTGCTAGGGGTTTAAAATTCACACTCATTCACTACAGAAGAAAGAGATTACTTCAAGTTCTGCCAAGATCTTTTGGGTCCCTGAAGCTAGAAAGGAAATGTATGGAAGATGGCACAAAGCAGAGGTCTTTGGAGATTTGTCAGGCTTTTTTGCTGAAGGTTCAGCCTGGGTACCCTCCAGAAGAGGCCTGTTCCAAGAGACCCTAATCAACAGGCGGGTAAGGTGGCCAGTCAGAGCTCTTGTATACCTTGACATGGCTCGGGTTTTGAAACAAGTGACATCTGTGGGCCTGAGCCTGCATGTTTTAATTAGTTCCATTACATGTATTTACTGCTGCCAGAGAACACACAGTCCTATCATTTCATGTCACCTGCCACACAGGGGTATGTATCTCCTACAACTCCCAGAATAAAGTTCTCTCTGTGAATACACATCAAGTTGAGCTCCTCAGCCTACACCACATTCCAGCTTTCAAGCTCTATTTTTAGTTGAGATTCCCTTCTAGGGAACATGGTGCAGGGAAAAGGTTTGAGTAATTAATCGGATGGCAAGGAGAATCAGATTTTAAAGATTTGGTTGCAAATTAGCTCATAATACTATGCACAAATCTCTAACCCAATTATAAGATTTGGGATTTGGAAACCACTTTTCAGCTGTTTTTGTTGTTTATATGAAATGGACCTCCAAACAAGAATGAGATTAGCTAGAGAGGGAGAAAAGGCAGGTGGCAGAATTGCAGGGTTGAGTTAGGAATATAGCAGGGAGATGGGGGGGGGTGAGCAGCAGAGCGAGCAGACTTATAGGGAGGCACAGAAGACTGGATGAAACGCACAGGCAGAGTGTGAACGATGGTGAGGCAGGCTGGGAGGCAGAGATGCAGGGCAGTGGATACAGGGACTTAGAACATGAGGTAGCCACTGACATGGTTCCAGGCCCACATCCTAACTTGTACCACATCAGACTTCAGCTACAGCTGTCATGAACAGTTCCTGCAGACAATGAGGGCTTCCCACCTTAAGGCTTCCCAGCTCCCCTGCCTCAGTACTTTCTTCAAAGCTGCAGAACCCATTCAGTAAAGTGTGGAGGAGTTAATGTGAGTTTGGAAAGGAAAGGTAAGGAGAAAGAGCAGAGGCAAGGTGAGAGTTTGGTGGCTAATGCTCCAGCCTTCAAACCTATGGCAGAAAGCATGATTATTCTAAGTGCATTCTGAGCTATTCTTCAAGGGGCCCCCGAAGAGATTCAGTCCCACTTGCCAGATGGGTAACTGGCTTGATATTACTGTTTATGGGCTTCCCATTCTTCCCTGTGTCAATCTCTCCACCCTTCACTCCACTGCTGGAGATCACCCCCTAATAAACTAGCTGCACCCAGCTCTTGGTCTTAGAGAGATTTTGCTTTGAGGGGGCTTGGGGGCCATAGCAGCCGCAACAGAAAAAGAATAGATGTTATGCCAGTGGAAAGGTTCCCCAGTACACAATATTCATCATCATAACATAGGGCTGAAAGGAATCTTCAGATGCTATCTAGTCTGTCTTCTTAGCTCAAGGCAGCTCCTTCATCATCCCAGCAGGAGATCTGTCTTAAGAGTCTCTATGCGAAAATTCCTCAATATCATTATCAAAATGTATGAAGTTGATAATTATCATTAACACTGATGATAAATTACAACACAGGCATCTAAATCATAAAAGGTTATCACTGTCAACTTGTTCATAAACCATTCTGATCCATCTGACAGATGATTATGAGGGAGGTAAGGCTGAGCGTTCAGTGCTTAATCTACTAAAACTTCCCGTTCCTTTCCCGCCTTGTAAAGGCTTCTGATTCTACCATATATTCAACAGGAATTGATGTTTTCCTGTTCACTGGTGTATAAACAAACTTATCTTGCTCATCATTGTTAAAGATTCTGTGTTCATCCAGTGTTGAAAAATCTATTTTTGAATACACACATTTCTAAAACAAAACTTTAGCTACCATTTAAAAGCCTGAATATTAATGTAGCATTCAGATTATCTTCTCTAGTTTCCTTGATACTCTCAGAGACATCACTAACCAGTGGGTATACATTTTGGCAGTTAAGGATTCAATCTAGTGCTATAAAATAGAAGAACCACCTATTTCTATAGCAATGCTGTACTCTTGATAAAATCACCCTCCATGGAATAAACTTGTCTTTCAATATCAACATCAACCATGGAACTCAACACAATTATTTGAATGGCTAAATAAATTTATGAATGAATTTCAGATAACATGTAAGATAAATGTGACGTGTTGAAACAGACTCCCATTTAAATATTGTTACAAGGAAAATCACTCTTCAGCAGAAAGATACTAGTTCTATCAGATTTTTTTCCCATGGTATATAGGAAAAAAATATGAGATTTAGAAGGGAAAATTAGAACTATTATCTGGACTATTTCTGCAAGTGCTGTGGAATGAAGAAAGCAATTAAAGATCTACAATGCCAGGAGTGCATGTAGCCAGTTGTCAGCGTCACTCGACTATCCAGAGAGCTTTGAAGAGGCACATCCTGGCAATGTGGGAGAGTGTCGATAATTAAACAGTCATAAAAATCTGAAACTGGAATGCTGACAAGAAAGCATCCCAGCATTACCAGTGCTAATGGTCTAATAGTCAATCTGCACCACTCCTCTTCAGCTTAACTAATGTTTGCCAGAATTCTCAGTCAACACTTTTCTCCCTTTCTTTTTGCTTTACTCTGCAGGAATCATAGGGAACCTGCTGTGATCCAGAGATTAAAAGGCATGGAGGTTCTCCAGGAGAGGAGGCTGGGAGACAGGAGTAGAAGAGACCAGAAAATGCACCTCAGTAAAAACTCTCACCTGCTGGCCAGCACAGTGGAGAACAATAGGGCAATCTCTTGACATGAGGGGTCCAAGTCCACTTCATCTTATTTTTAGTTGCGATAAATTAAAAAGCTGCAAAAATCTGCCTAAAGCTTCAGGGACGTATGCCAGAATGCGGCTGAGATGGTAAAAATTTCATTTCTGTTCTGCAGAGTCCAGGGGTTATGTCTATAGAGAATAAGACTGTTTGATCCAGACGAGAGGCAGGGTAGGAATGGTAGGATCAGGCACATTGGTGTCAGGCAGATCAGGGCCCATTTACTTTACGGGTGACTGTGAACAAGTTATTTTCCTTTTCTGCTCAGTTTCTGGTCTAAAAATAATGTCCATAATAGTAACTACCTTGTAGGGTTCCTGTGAGTGTTCAATGTGATCACGTAGGCAAAGGGCCGCTTACGGTATCTGGTCATAAAAATAATAAATGCTGGCTGCTATTTTCAGAAAAAGGGAATACTGCCAGATGTTTTTTCAACACTTGTCAAATATTGCAACAAGATCTGGGTTGAAACTGAGACAAACTATTATAGATATTCATGACAGAGCAGAAGTTTTTAACATTCCTGTATATTAGTCACCATGTACCCAGCACCAGGCTGGATGGTTTCCTTTGAGAACTTTCAGTTGGCAGACCACTAGGCTAATAAATGGTTGTGTGAATTTGACTCCAAGCCCTGTGGTCTTTTTGCTGCACCATATGGCTTCCTACTGCAGCCCACAGAGAGTAATAGAAATTTAAGTCCAGGTCTCCAGACAACTCTGTCTGGGCTTACTGTGGGATAGTATTAACATGCAGATTTTTTTTCTCCTACCTCCTTCCTCTTGCCTATTGCCTTTGTGAATTTGATAAATAAATATTTATCAACTGACCTTGGTATATTGGAAACGTTTTTGTTTTTTAAAAAATCTTATTTTCCAAGCAATGTACAGATGATTCAAAATATGTTACTCTTTGTGGAAAAAACAAATTTAAAAAAATGCATAAATGTATATATCTATAATACCTGTGAAATATTCTGGAAAAGACTGGTATTATGGTTGTTGTTGGGTGAGGAACTGGGTGAGTGAGGGGAAGGGCTGAGGGTGAGACTTTTGGTACTTGTTGAATGCTGTACCCCATGCATGCATTAACTATTCAAAATTAATTAAAAAAATAGTATCTCCCTATATAGCTATAATTATAACTTCTATCAGTATGCTTGGTAGCTCTATTTGCTGCCTATATGAATCTATGCTTATTAAAGATCCCCAGATTGAAAGCCCTCTGGCTTTCTGAGCAACTGATGGAGGAGGACAGAGACTATGTTTAATTTATCACCAACCTCATAGGGTAGAGGTGCTAGTGAAAAATACGTCAAAAGGGAAATTCGGTTTGTTAGAATAAGTCTGTCCATAATATATTTTTAAGCAGAGAGTGGGTTAACGTCCCAGGACTCAGGCTACTGGGTCTGCCACTCCTACAGCCACTGTGCCCATGGCTGTGGCACCAGGTCAAGCCAAACACGGAGACTCCAAAAGCAGCCGTCTCAATGCAACACACAGCAGGTGCACTGTCAATTCTGTCAACAAGCCCTTAGTGACGCTTCACGCACAAATCCCATTTTTATAAATCCGTGTATCTGTTCAACTAAATTGAATCTCTGTCGTTGTCCCTTCTCAGGAATACTACATATTCAAGTAGCCAGCTTAAAAGGGGACTCAAAGTGAGTTTAATTTTATAATAAACTCTTCTACAAGTGGAAACATTATACCTAATCATGACTCTTTGAAATGATACGTATATAAGTACAGACAGAGATAAATCAGGATCACTGGGGTGAACTGGAATCTCATTTCCATCACAACTTGAATAACACTAGGAAAGTTACTTTATATTTCTGCACTTCAATTCCATCATCTGTAAAATAGAAATCATAGCAGCTATCTTTTGTGGAGACTTAAGGATTTTAAATAGTACATCTCCTGAGAGATAGCATCACAAAGTGCCTGCCATAGGCGGCTGAATAAACAATAGCTAATAAGAAGTTGTACAGGTATTTACAGTTAAATGAATAAGTGGCAGTTTTATAAATCCAAGTGAAATTATACCCTGCTTATGTTAGCTTGTTTGGGGTGGAAGGAAAAATGCTCATCTCTCTCTTTTCTTCCTTTTATGAGTGGAAGTCAAAAACCATATCCCGGAACCACACAGATTCCGTAAAAAGAGAGAGCAGCTCCTTATGTTCAGACTCAGAGAGAGTGAAGAGAGACGGTCAACAGCACAGCATTACAAACAGGATGAATAAGACCATTGTCACCCGGCATGAAAGCCTAGAAGGACAGAGTTTGAAGAGATAACTTCTGAGACGTCTAGTCCTGATTGCTTAATCTGTCATTAGGAAAGGTCAGCTCCTCTGCCTTGCCAGGAGTCGCAGAAGATCAGTGCGGGAAAGGACTTTGGTGATCATGCAGATGGATGGCAGGCTCATTTCACAGGCCGGGGGCAGGAAACTGAAGCCTGCTGAGAGAAGACCAGCCCTGAATCGCTTAGTGAGAAGCAGCAGAAGGCAAATTGCAGATGCTGTGGCGGGGCTGCTCCCTCCCCCAGACCTCAGCTGTTGCTGCATACCATGGGCGTAAATCGGGGTTATGATTATGACTTGTTGAATTTTTAACTCCCCAAAAGACAAACTTCAACTGAAAACACTCAGCATTCCCCGATATAACTTCTGCAAAGGGGACCAGTGAGACAATTTCATTTCATGAAAATGAGGGAATTGTATGAACAGCCAGCAGTGTTTCAAAACTGCAGCTTCCTTTGACAGCCGGGTGAAGCAATTTGGCTCTTTTCAAGATATTTATCTCCCCATGAGGGTATGAAAATTAAAAGTCAGAGAGCACAATACCTTTGTAAGGAGTTTTATCACTGACATTTTTAATAGGATTCTGGGGCAGCATTCTTTTCTTCAAAGTGCTTGTGTGCCTTGTGGGTACATCAGCTACCCTTTTTCAAGTTTCCTTTGGTTATCAAACACCTTCCTGTGACTTGTATGTTAACTCTACTCATTTCTTCAGCACTGAGCTGCAGAGGAAAACAGCATTACAATTTATAATTTAAAAAACAAAAAAGCAAAGGCATCCAAAATGATGTTAGCTGTCTTTAGCAGAGCTCATACTGTAAAGCAGAACTTTTTCAGTTACTCCTCATGTTTAACCGGAAAAGTAGAAAGCTCACTTGGAGGATGTGGGTTCTGGCTTCTTGAGTGTGAAAAGTCTTTCTTCTGTTCTTCAGATCATGATACATTTACTTCAGTTCACAGTAGACTATTTCTAATTCAAATAAAGGAAACAGCTATGAATAGGTAGCACAGGAAACAGTTTCTTTGAGATAGTTTCAGGTACTGGAGAGAAAGGCCAAGGCAGCCTGCATAATAGGGACCAATCGACTCTGTGTGCCTGTCCTTTAAGGAGTTAATGATATGGGGTGGAACACTCCTGTTGCAAGGGGCAATACGATAACAAGCAGGTTCATTAGAACTATAGTCAGTAGGCAATGTCCAGGATATTAGCCTGGGTGTGGTGGCTCAAGCCTGTAATCCTAGCACTCTGAGAGGCCAAGGTGGGTGGATTGCTTGAGCTCAGGAGTTTGAGACCAGCCTGAGCAAGGGCAAAACACCCCTCTCTACTAAATGCAGAAAAATTAGGAGGTGGTGTGGCAGGTACCTATACCCAGCTACTCAGCTACTTGGGAAGCTGAGAGAGGAAGATCACTTGAACCCAGAAAGTTTGAGGTTTCTTTGAGGTATGATGCCACTGCACTCTAGCCCAGGTGACAGAGTGAGACGGTCTCATGAAAAACCCTAAACAACAACAACACCCCTCCCCCCCAGAATGTTAGTTAGCCCACATGATGAACTTCACAGGGGTGACAGAGGGAACTAATTGCATTCAACAAGTCCTTACCAGGATTAAAATGACATGCAAGCAAAATTTGAGGTAGACAAATAGCCTGCCTGAGAAACACTCACAAAATAGTAAATCATAATAATAATAATTATTTATTTCAGAATCACTGGGTGGCATGTTTCTTTCCTCTTCTTGCAGTGAATCCTCAGACCTTAGGGATCCCTTTATGTGGATAAGAATGTCTACCCGTATTAGAAATCTGGATGTGGTTTTAATGGAGGGCTCTGAAAGCTGTGCTCGGCTGGCAGCTGGTACGGGACATGCACAGGGGTCTGTATCATCTCCCTCCCTAAAACACTGGTTTTGTGCTCAGCACTGTGCTCCCAGGAGCTACAGAACCTGGGCTTGGTGATTCTAGATCTCCAAGCAATAGGTCTTTTCTAAATTCCCATTTAGTCAACCAAGAAATGTTTTTTCTTTCTTCAACTGACTTTTATCAGGGTGCTGTCTGGGATTTCCAAACTATTGGGTCCCTTCAATAAGGGAAAGAAGGAAAGAAACAAAGAAGCAACAAATCTGCCTCTCTTGCTTATTAGTAATAGCAAGTAATTAGCTCCAACTTAACAAATACGAACAACCATATCCCCACCATTCCCTTCCATCTCTAAGCTTTCAGGATTTGCCTAAGGGATGAAAACGTTGGTGAAACAATTTCACAACACATAGCACTTAGCAGTATGGAGGCAAACTCTGTTTAAACTCCAGGATCTGGTAATCACTTTGGAGAAGCAGGCATTGCTTCAAGGAGGAGTAGGCTGAAGTAATTACTTTGTTGTAATTACTACTTTAACATCTCACTTTCCCACTGGACCATAAGCTCTGGCAGGAGGGTGCAATGTCTGTCTTTTTCAAGGCTATATCCCCAGGATTGTAAAGTTCTATTAGTAGTGATACTAACATCAAGGAATGTTGGAATTCAGTAAGACCAACTTAACACAACGCTTAGAACATAACAGATATTCTATAAATTTTTTGTTTAATGCCAATAATACAGGAGCACAAAGGAACTGGGAAAGCTTATTGCCTAAGACATTCAAGCCTCTCCCAAGTTTTATTTACACAATAATCATGAAAGGTAACATTTGTTGAGTGCCTGCTATGTGCGAGGCTTCACGTCACCTTATTCAATGCCTGACAGAAACACTAAGAAATAGTTGCTTTTGTTATCACCACTTTATGGATGAAGAAGCTGAGACCTATAAGAAATATGCTCCTGGGTTATCAAATGAGTAAATGGAGATTCCCCAGAGCCAGAGTGATGCCCCTGTTCACAGCATGCTGCAATATAAGTGGATGGAACTTTCATACAGAGACCATGATTTGGACCACATGACCAGCACTAGACCATACAACCACTGCCTTTTAATTGTCTGGGAAGTCTTGGGGGGAAACAAGAGTCACCCAGCATAGAGATTCCTGACAGTCTCCACAGAGTGAAAGGATGACTGGCTGCTGTGAGTGGACAAGAGAGCTTTGGAGCCGAATGCCTCCCAATTGTTTTTCAACCAAGCCCATAGTAGAACTTGTGAAGCTCTAGGAGGGAAAGTATATAAAATAGAAAGAGTGAGTCAGGAAAAGCAAGTAAATTCCTTAGGGGCATTCAAGAAAGAATATGAGTCTTCCTGTTTGGTGTCTTAAGAAGAGTCCTGGTGCAAGAGGGCTGTAGCTCAGGTTAGCAACTGTGGCTGGGGCTGTGGCCGTGCAACATTATCACATCAATGCCACAAAGTTCCACATGAACCTCAGAGTTGGTTTCAAAGTCAGCAACCTTTCACAGAAGCACAGGAGGAGCTTAGAGGACAAGACAGGGAACCTCCACGAGCTAACCCTCGGAACCATAAAGTGAAGCTAGAAGACCGGAAACCCCAGGACACCAAAAAGCAAAAGACAGAGGAACGGCAGATATATAATAAACAAGGCCCACAACTAAAGTTGGTATTCTGAAGAAACCTTAGATAAACACAAGCGTTTGCAACAGGCCTATGGTAGAGAAGATAACTAAAACATAACTGGGAATTATGAACATCAATCTGTTTACTGCAGAATTTTATCAATAGCTGGTTTTGCTAGAGACCAAGACTTCTGTTGCTGGAAATAACATTGCTGTGCTGTTTGCTGGCAGGCCAAGAAGCAAAATAGATATAAAAAGGCTTTACAAATACCTTCAATTGAAACAGCTTGGATTTTATTACAGAAGACCTCTCCCTCACCCTGGACTCCCCAGGGATTGCTAGCTCTCTATTAATATGCAAAGGCTGGTGTGACAGAACTGAGTTACTAAAGTCTTAGAAGCAGGAAGCTGGAGGAAAATTAAATGTATTTCATTCTCATAAGCCCATCTGATTACATAACTGTACCTGAGCCACAGGCACACATCATTTTTACAGAATCTCCTAAATACACGTAGGTGAGATGGTCATCATCTCTCACCTGTGTCATCACCATTTTATTTTTATTTATTTATTTTTTATTAAGTTGTATATACATAGATCATGAGTACATTTATTATGCCTTAAAATCAGTGTCTCTCCCTCCCTTTCTCCTTTCTTTCCCTACTTTTCCTCTCTCTCTCCCTGCTCTTCCCTCTTTCTTTCTCAAATGTTTATAACACAGATTTAAACTTAAATATCCAGTGGTCTGACGGTTCACTGACATCATATGTCAGCATGGTAGAATGGCAGTCTGCATGACAGATTCACCTTCAACTTGTCCTGTGACCTTGAACATATCACATATCCACTGACTTTGTTTCCTCATTCATAATATAAGGGCAATAGAAATCATTTTCTCTATGTCAGGGGCTATGCAAAGTTATTTACAAAGGTTGTCTCATTTAATTCTCATTAATCTTCATGTATTATTACCATAATTCTCCCCCAAATATTGGGATTACCTACTTCACAGAGTTAATGCACTATATTAAATGTTGTGAAAAAACTTTGTCCCCGTCTCCCTGGGCAACTAGAGGAGGCTGGGCATCTTCTCAGATGGCAACCACCGTGGAACAGATCTGGGACTAAAACATAGGCCCCGTGAGTAAAGGGTTTGCCTGAGGTGGTACTGGCCTCAGTGTAGCATGGGGACTAGAAAACACACACACAGAGCCAGAAAATTCCCAGGGCAGGGCTAACCCAGAGGACTGCTTTACTGAGCCTAAGACGCACTC
>CAUYPK010168707.1:0-16306 GCA_963574355.1 Loris lydekkerianus
CTCTGTGCCTTGTAAGGCCACTTCATCACTTTCAGGGATTTCAATGAGGCGGATAGTAGCCTTCTTCCAATTATCCCAGAGCTCTCTGAGAGAATGATCCTTTTTTTGCTCTCCATTTCTCTTCCTCTTTGAGAGTTTGGGAGCGTTCAAAGGCTTTGTCTTCACCATCAGAAATCCTTTCTTCTGCTTGCTCCATTCTGTTGCTGAGGGATTCTACTGCATTTTTCAGATCTTTGAGGGCTGCAAATTCTTGCTTCAGTGCGTCAAAATCACTGGTGGTTTTGTGTGTAAATTCACTAAATTTTTGAGACAACTTTTGAATTTCTCCTCGACTTTCTAATTCCGACTTTTAAATTGCTCCTCAAATTTCTAATTCCAAAATTTCCTCCATTTTATTAATCTTATTTGCAATCCAAGTTCTGAATTCGATTTCTGACATCTTGACCAGCTGTTTTGAATGGGATCTTCTGGTACATCTGCCATAACTTTCCTAGTGGTGGTTGATCTATTCTGGTTATTCATGTTACCAGAGTTTTTCCACTGATTCCAACCCATGATTGTTTTACACTGTTTGATTTTTCCCCTGGAGCTTTGTTGAGGACCCATACAGTGCTACGGCCTGAGAAACTGGGGACCTGTTTGGTGTGGTGGGGCTAAGTGGTTCTGTCTTGTTTTCAGCTGGTTTCTGTTCGATCCTAGTGAAACAGTTACTCTGGGTTGAAGTCTCAGCTGTGTAGAAATACCAGCAATTAAGTCACCCCACCCCCCACAGGCAACAATTGGAAAAGGAAAATCAAACCTTCCTACAACCACACACCCAGGGCACCACTTGGATAGTCCTCAGGCGATTGGCTCAGTTCAAAAGGTACAAATCAATTGTCTCAGTCAGCACCTGTCTCAGGTGGGAGAGTTAAAAGGCCTCTGGCAACTGGATCACAGGGGACTGGTGATAACTTAGATATGGCTTGCTCCAGTGCTCTGTGGAGTCAGGAGGACCCACACAGCAAATACATTAGTCTGGGAAGGTTGAGGCCTCTTTCTCCACCTTGCACCTCTGTTACATCCAGTCACTGATAGCCCTGCAGGGCTGTGCCCCAGTTACCTCTAGTGAGCAGATACTCTAGAGGTTTGCACCTGCCTGAATCACAGGGAAATTTATTTCTGCTCAGCCAGGCCACTGCGCTCTGCCTGTATCTAGCAGGGGGAGGTGAGGCCTGACAACCTCAGGCACTTGACGGAGGCTGGGGGGTGTTCACTCAGTTTCAGCCCCACCCCTGATTGATGTTACCTGACAGAACAGAACAGAACAACTTTGTGGAAATTTTTTTCTGTCCCTGCTAAATTCCCCTGCAGAAGAGAAGCTGTTTTGAGTTCCCAGAGCCTGCGCCTCAGGCCCTGTCTTTGCTCCTGCAGGTTTGTATTTGTTTAGCTGTCAGTTCTAGCCTCCTGTGTTCCTTTGTGTGTAGGCTGACGATCCCAAGGGCTGGGTGAGTCTTAGGCTCAGGAAAGCAGTCCTCTGGGTCAGCCCTGCTCTGGAACTTCCCGGCTCTGGGCGTGTGTGTTTCTAGTCCCCGCGCGCCACCCAGGCTGGTACCACCTCAGGCAAACCCTTTACTCACGGGGCCTGCATTTCCGTCCCAGATCTGTTCCATGGTGGTTGCCACCTGAGAAGATGCCCGATCTCCTCTAGTTGCCCATGGAGACAGGGGGTGTGGCTTCAGAATATCCAGGAGTGAGTCCTATTGTTGCCAAAAATGGCTGCTGCTCTGCGCCTAGGAGCACTGCCACTCTGGTGTGGTTTCCTTTCTACCGACCGTCCTCTCTTCACTCCTGTGCTGCAGAATCAGCACTGACCAGCTGCAGTCTAAGCCCTGTCCACACCCCTTGAGAAATCACCCAAGAATGTGGACTCCTGGGGGACAGGCCTCCAGACCTCAGAGGGAGAGTGGAGGGGAGTGCTGGGAGCTCAGAGTTGCAGGTAGAGAATATATACAGTTCTATACAGTTTTATGCCTGGCAGGAGAACGCTGTGGCACCCTAGTAGGGGAGGTAGGTCCAGTTTTTAGAGGGTCTCTCCCGTGGAGTGTAGTGGGAGGACCTTTAAACTCTGCTTGTTTGTTTGTGGGGCACTCCAAGCCGTTCTCATGGGGGAGGGGACTCCCATCCATTTGGTGATGGATTTTGTACCTTTTGTTTGTATCCTTAGGGTCACAGCTTGCCACAGCGGAGTTGATGTGGGTTCTTGAACCTTCTCTCTTGGTGCAGCTGTAATCCACCAGGTTACTTGCTAAATTTCTGTCCTTTAACTCTCTTCTGGATGGGATCCTCTGTGGAAAGCTGGCTTCAGTCAGCCATCTTGTCTCAGACCTCCGAGAGAAATACTTTTGAACTGAGGCCTCTCCCACCTGATGGGTACTGCAGGTTAGTCAACTACTGTTGGCTTTCTCTTTTTAATCTTACTTTTGTTTTCTGGGTTATCTCAACTTAGAACTTATAAGGGAAAGAAAGAAAATTTTATTTTTCTTCTTTACATCTTGGACATCAAGTTTGTAAATCCCTAAATGTGAAAATGGTAGGCATTTGTTTTTACTTTACTTTGTTTATTTTAGTTCTTTGTTCTTAAAAGATTTCTCTTCTTTTTTGATGTCATTAAACATGAGCATCTCTTTCTTTTCATATTTAGGCCGTTTACCATGAGATATTTCCCACAGACTTCATGACCACTTACTATTTCCAGCCAAATGTCAAATCAGTACCATAACACATAAGAATGATGTCAGATGGCTAATCCGTACACTTGTCAAACTCTGATTTTAAAAATAAGTTCATATGTAAACTAAAGTCCAACTGAATGAAATTTCACCCTAATAAAATCTTCCCATGCTTTCCTCCAATATTTCTTCTAAAAAGTTGGTTTCCTAATTAATAAGAAAGTTTGATTTGAAGTGATATGAAAGTAGATATGAAGAAGATATGAAAGTACAAAGCCTCTGACACAAAAGTAGAGCTGATCTTTAGGCCTGGTTCTCCCACCTACTAATTATGTTGATGTTGCCTGACCTGGTCACCACAGAGAACTTTTTCTGGAATCTAATAAATTAGTATCTGCATAAGCCCTAAACTATAGCAATAGTCAAATAAAAGGCATAAAGCTGTTGGCTAAAGGGGAAGCCCTCTTAGTCACTCCTTGAAGTGTAATAAAACATGACTTTTTTTTTTTCACCTCCTCTTCTTGTCCCCTTAAACCAAGTGTAACTATGAACAGTAGTTTTTTATTGATATTTTTTGGGACATACCTTTGACTGTAATGTTCTCAGATTAACCAGATGAATGTCACAAGGCAAAGAAGACAGTAACGGAGAGAATTCACTCAGCAGCTCAAGAGTGGACAAGAATTTCTTTGTCATCGGAAAGACTGGGTGGTTCATGAAAGAAGAAGTTACGTGGCCAAGGAGAGAAGGATAACTGACGGGACGCTTTTCTTCTTCCTACAAACAGAAAATAAAAATAATTAAAAGCTCTTCATTTGCGGCTTTCGTCACAGTAACTGAATGAATTATCTACGAGAGGGTTGTAAACAAAAAATATATAAATACTTTGATTTTATTATATTTTATAAACAGTCTTAGAAGATTCACAGGAGACTATCAGACTCGGTTGTAAACAACCCGAGACAACGAATTGGCCCATTTAACTCATATGCTTAAAGTATCTCTTCCATTCATTTAAAAAATACTGAACACATCTCCTTACAAACATTTTAGGACAAGGCATAACATTTCATGGAAACTTCCTATTATGAAACTCTCTTAGTAGAGGGAGTGAGATGTTCATGTATCTTGCACATTATTAGATGTTATCTCCTTTCTCCCTCAGATTCATCTATCATATTCTCATGATTTCATTTATATACTTAACAGGACTACAAAGGCATGTATTGATTCAAAGCTATAATCCATAAATGTTGACAAATAAAGCAAGCTTAATGTTACCCAATGATAGGATTTAAAGGAAATAAAACTCTCAAAATAAATCCAATTTTTAAATGTCAATAACTCAGATGGTCTAGCTGGATCATTTGATTATTTTCTTTAAAAATGGTAAATCATTACTGATTGCATCATTAAAAAACCAACAAAGGGTGGGGATATACACACATTAATAATACTTTAATAATAACATTAAGTAATCTACCACGATTGAGAATATACACATGCAAGATGATGCCAAAAATGAATTAAATCTATAACTAAGCAGAACTTTAACTAGTAATGCCAAGGGAGTAAAATCAGACACAAGAAAAACCTGAGAAGAGCAAATAATTTATGCAGAAAGGTCCTTTGATCACTAGCTACATTTGAAGCAAATTTAATTTTGTATCTTATTTTTTTAAATACCTATTTCATTGATATCTTCTGATTTTGCATCCTTTCTGTAATACAGGGTTCAAGTAAAAGGCTTTCACATTTATCTGTGTGAAAAGCCAGGATTTGTAGAGATATAGAGCTTAAAATTCAGAATGTCAGATTAGCATTGCACAGAAGGGTGCTAACAAAAAGTGACTACCATCGTGCCAGCAGCTAACATTAGATGTCATTATGATTCAGACCATGGAGAAGGAAAAAAAAAATTTTTTAAAGGCTGCAAAGGGACATTGCAATATTAAGATACTGACAAAAAATATTAGGTCTGAAAGAGTGAAAAAAAAAAAGTATCCATTCTAAATTTTTTTTTTTTAAAGAAAGATTAAATAAAGTGTATAAATTAATAATTCTCCAACAATACTGAAATTTAAAGCAGCTTGTAGAATAACATGAATAAAGAGGGAACATTTTCAGCAAGGCCCTTTAAATGTACTACAAGATCAAAGGATTTCATAATCTAGGTCAGGATTGCTGACAAAATCACTTTCGAGTAATAGAAGATAAAAGATTCCAACAGAAAACACCTGCCTTATCAGATTCCAAGAGGCATTAAGTACACTCCAGTTCAAGAAACATTCAGAAAGGCCCTGGCTTTGCTCTGCCCTCTGGGAGGAATTCCTGGACACTTGGTGAAGAGGCAGGACACTGCTCCTCTACACCTTAGAAGCAATAATGTGTCCAGATACCAATCCCCCAAACCTGATCAGTCCTCCTGACCCTGGACACTGTGAACCTGTGCTGAGAACTGCCCTGCCAGACATCCTCCCAACCTTCTGGAGGAAATAGGGCACTCCTTGGAACCAAAAGATAAGCCTCACCTTTTAATTACTTTTGGATTTAAAGAAAAAAAAAAAAAAAAAAAAAGACTCAGACTCAAAGGCATTTTGATGAAAGTCTAATAAAAGGAAACAATGTCATGAATGCAAGTACTTGGAGAATTAAACTGTGGTTTACTGTCCTTAGTAAGATAAGAAAGAGAAGTTTATAGAAGAGTTATGGTTCAGTGCCCCAAGGAACATCATGAAAAAATAACACTGCTGGAGCCTGGCTGGCCTGGGTAAGGCAAAGTTGCAGTCAGGGTTCCACCACACATGTACTTTCTTACCATATTTGCAGCAACAAGGGCTCTATAAAATATTTAACTGTTGAACTATCAAAATTTTAATTAAAAGGTGACCTTTTAACTGTAAGTCTTATGATAAACCCAAAAGTTTTCTACAGGAAATTTTGTGTGTTTGTTTAAGCTATAAATGAATTCCCTAGCCTCATACTAATTAATATACAACTATAAATATTATTCAGTTCTTGTTAGTTGGAAGGCTTCAAAATGTGTAAGTCTAGCCTTCTTTCTGCAGCCTAACGTTATAGATCCAAGCCAGCTGTGCAAAGGTGAGATGTTCCTTATTTGTTCCCAGTCCTTATTCTATGAGTTGGAACCTCTTGCCAGGTTCCTTTAATCAACTTCACTTGAGTTATGTGATCCCTAAATATCAAAGGCTTCCACTTCATCTAAATCAAAACTTACTAAATTATGTAAGATAGTGATTGTTTTTGAAGTCACCTTTGTTTATTCAGCTTGACCTGACACATGAACTTCATAAATGTTTATTGATGTAATCTATTCATTTAAAAAGCAAATGCAACATGAATAAATCAGAGAAAAATATGACAAAGGGGAAGAGTGAGGTAAAAAGAAAAAACGAGAGAAGACACAATTATTGAATCATAACATTTAGAGATAAATATCTTCTAGCCCAGAGTTAAAGACTGGTACTCTGGGGACCAAATTAGTGTATGTTTTGGTTGGTCTACAAAGTTTTGTTTTTTTTAATCAACCAATCTTTAGAAAAACAAAACAACACACACAGACACACACACACCCCACCAAAGTCCTCCAAAACAGATTTCTTGGTTTTCTACCCAAGACATTGGAAATTGGGGTCAGATTGGGTAGGATTCCCGTGCAGAGCAAGAAGCTGGAGCTGAGTTGTGGCTCCTAGTGGGACATGTGCCCTCAAGCCCACCATAGATGCTCTAACTAAGACATCTGCCCTTAAATGTGGCCGACCTCCCTCATGCCATCACTTTCCTAAGATGTATAAGCATGTCAAGTTTTTAATCTGACCTCTCCCAACTTCCTCTCCTTATGTGTAAACAACTGGTATCCAGAGGTCAAGTCACAAAACTGTGACCTTGAACACTTCCAGAGCTTCTAATTCCTAGCTCAGTAATTCTTTTACTTAACCGTCAGCAGGACAAGGGGAGGAAGAAAGGGTCAGAGAAACAAATCTTAGGTGGCTAATAACTGTCTTGGTCTTCTTTTCTATTGCTATAGCAATATCATAGGTGGGACAATTTATAACGAAAAGAGTAATTCAGCCTACAGTCCTGTGGGCTGGGAAGTCCAAGAACACAGCACTGGCATCTGGTGTGTTATCCCACAGCATTAAAACAAGAGAATGTGCAAGTGAGCTTTTATAACAAAGTCACTCTCATAGCAACTAATCCACTTGCACCTTAAGGGCTCCACTCTCATGACCCAATTACCTCCCAAAGGCCCCACCTCTCAATACTGCCACAGTGGCAACCAAGTTCCCAAAGCAAGAACTTTTGTGGGCCACATTCAAACCGTAGCAATGCCAAAGAGATGATCACTGTTTGCTGTTTCCACTGACCCCAGAGGCTCATTAGCCTGGATGATGGTCAGCCTTACACAGCTACGGTCCTCCACTAAACATCTCCACAGCCTGCAGTGCTTGTCATCCAAGTCCTTCTCTCTGACACTGCAGAACAAACATTCTGAGGACAGGACTCCCTTCCATTATCAGCCCAGGATTATTTCCAGGAGGCCTTACTTCTGATAGGCTCTGGGCTTCCCATGAAAACTATTTCCTATCCAGGAATCATCTTCCTATTTCACTTTCTTCCTTCATTATTTTAGACATTAGACTCTGAGGTTAAAAAAAAAAAAAAAAAAAAAAAAACTTGCTAGAAGAATTTAGGTTACATTGTGTTAGGATTTCTTAATCAAATGTATTTTTAATCAATTTTACCAGAAATTAAAATGTATTTTCTCTTCTCTATTTCAGTTTTTATTTAAAAGAAGCTATTGATTTAAGCCACAGAATCTATAGTTGAGCAAAAGAAAAATTTAACCAACATAGGATTATAAAAATATTACATGAAATTTAAATCAATTACTATCCAAGGAATTTTAAATGCAAAGAAACAGATCATTTCACTTCTAAGGAGGAACTTTATAGATCTGACATGAAAATTTTTATGGCCACAGTTAAAAGAAGTTTAGTAGATTAGTGTCAAGATAGAGGAAAAAAATCATATAAAGCAGAGACATGTTCAGAAGGAGCAAAAGACAGCAGCTGCCAACACTCAGACAATGATTTTTCCTATGTAGTTTTAGTCCTTGTAACTATCTTGCCAGTAATTGATTTAAACTGTGAGTCTCAAGAAACTGGTATAAATCTTAACATTTAAAACGGTTACGGATTCTTTTTTTTTTCTCAAAGATTCTAACTACTGGAAGAATCCTTTGTTGCCATTTTATTCAATCAACTAGTATTTTATTTTATTTTAAGATAGAGTCTCATTCTGCTGCCTGGGCTACAGTGCCAGGGCATCAGCCTAGCTTACTGCAACCTCAAATTCCTAGGCTCAAGCGATCTTCCTGCCTCAGCCTCCTGAGTAGCTGGGACTACAGGTGCCCACCACAATACCCACCCAATTTATCTATTTTTAGCAGAGATGGGGTGTTGCATTGCTCAGGCTGGTCTCAAACTCCTGCACTCAACTGACTGTTCCACCTCAGCCTCCCAGGGTGCTAGGATTATAGGCATGAGCCATTGTGCCTCTGTTTTTATTTTTAACAGAAAAAAACAGAGTGTTCAGAAGTCAACAGAAAAGATCTTCTGGGGAAAGGCTGGCTATGAGGGATAGGGAAGAAAGAATCAAAAAGGACTAAGTTTCAAGGACAAGTGGCAGGACTGGCCTGGATGAAGGAAGGTTGGTGTCTCCAATGTGCCAGGAGGTGCGGGCAGACGTTTGGGAACAGAGAGCTCTGTCTAATGGTTGTTCTCATGGTAAGGTGGAAGGTGAGGTCACTGGCACAAAGAGTAGGAACAAATGGAATGGTCAGTGCAGAAAGAAGAAAAATGGAGTAAAAAGAAAAAGGGTCGTGTCCGGGGCTTCTGAGGTGGGTGCTCACTACTTTATGGAAAACTCTTCTGTCCCTCAAATAAGCGCATCCTCAGATCACTCAGGTCCAGCTGGGCTTTTGGCAGACAGGTGAACACACAGTGTTGGATTTTTACTTTGAGAAATGAAAATCAAGCATGAAGAATAGACAAGTAAATCCAAATCAAATTCATTGATAAATCTGAGACCGTAAGACGTGTGCTATGATTTCAAGTAAATTCTACCACTAAATTCATTTCTTATGTGACTAAATTTTATTCTTTTAAGTTTTAGCTCATTTTTAAAATTCTTACTTCTTTCAAAATAAGTTCAGGAAACTTCACCCAAACAGATTCTACGACATTAATTTTTAAATCTATATAATAAGCAATAAATAAATAAATAAATAAACAACCTAAATGCAAATCTTACATGGTACTTATAACTGACATTCTCTTTCTGTCACACTACACTCTAAAGAAATCTCAATATTGGAAATAATTTAGAAAAATTAAGAAATGGAAAGTCGTAATTTTAAATTTTGGGTGACGAAGAACAAACAACATCAGAACACACTAGTAATTTTTTTCCTACCATATTAACGGCACTTCTTTTTTCTAGTAGTATTCGAAACAGATTAGCTGTAATCTTGTTATCATGGACACCTTGCCCAAGGCCACGATTATCGTCTTGCATGAGTCTTCGATCCATGATAACTTCAATCTGACCTAACAAACAAACAAACAAGCAAAACTGACCAGGCTTATTCAATACAGATATTCATCAAGGATCACTTAAATAGAGGGTACCCAAGGTCTAGCTTTAAATTTCCGTTCTAATCATGGAGATGGATGTATATAACCCACTAACCATGGGCTTCTCTTGATATTAGCTCAAAGAAGCCAGTATAAGCACATCAAATAGGATAGCATTTCGGGTTTTCTTCATTAATGTTTAGCAACATCTGATAATAAAAAGTTTTAAAATAGGACATGACAGATCAAAACTTAAATGAAACCTTTTCCAAAAAACCCTGAAAAATTAAATTCTTCACAATTTTCAGTGGCAGTATTTAGAATTTAAAAATGATGGTGAGATTTAACAGAAAGTGCTTATCATACATGGAGTGATAAGATACACACAGATGGGTAGGATCTATAAAAGATCTGCAAACAAAACTTAGGTCACTTGATACGTGGCAATTCTCTGAAGACACCCTAGAATATGGAGACACCTTCCACGTGCTCCCTTCCTTCTCTGATACTATGTTAGTGGCACCACCACTGTCTTGCCTCCTTTGGCTTCAAAGGGGTCACGGTTGGTTCCTTCATCACTATGCAATAACTCCACATTTCCTCCAGTTTAAGTTACAAGCTGATGATTAGGTTATGAGATTAAAAAGTGAAGAAACTAAGGGCGGGCAGAGTCATATATATCATTTAAGATTATACTAAAATAAGACTTTAAAAGCTGAAGTTACATATTCTTAAAAAACGCATGCATATTCATTCACATCCATTACTATACTAAACGGTCATTCAGCACAAAAAAGAAAGTTTACATAAAAGGTGTTAACAACTACAACTCTTACATAGTCAAACCAATTCTGTTCTGTTCCTTTCTTCTCAGTTTAGATATCCAGTGTACATAAAACTACCAGTGATGAGTAGGAGTCTCACCGTCACTGCCTTCATAATTTAGAAGTCAGGTGTCTAGGGCTGCCCCTCAAAGACAGGGCTAACAGATCCCACGCTTTATACCCACAGCTTGTCACTGTGCCCCCAAACAGCACATCAACCTCTGGGCAATTTTTAAAACTCTTCTCCTACCTCCAAATGTTAGTCCACATAACATGTGGATTGTACCCAAATTGTACAATAGTAGTCTGGATTGTACCGAAAGTGTCTTTACTCAAGTATTAGGGTATTTTGGTGTCTACAGCACAAGTGGAGGAGCTCTATTTCTCAGCTTATCCTTTTCGGGAAGTGAGATAATACTTCTTGAGTCCTGATGTTGGTTCCCCTATGTAGAGCACAATTTTGAGAATTTGAGGCAGAGTTTAAAAATGGGCAGCTCAAGAGTCATATACGACACAAAGATGTTTTATGTTATGTCTACACAGTATCTTTTAAAAAATTATGTCAGGATTTACACATTAGACAGCTTCACATAAAATCTAGACTTTGAGACTCTTCCTCAAAATTTAAAAAATGTAACAACCCTGGGCCCCTAATCCCATGGTAACAATTCCAGTGCACTAAGCTGTGTACACAGGGGACGTGTTCTCCAGCTTGCTCAGTACACTAAGCTGTATCCCATCCCAGTGTACACGTTCTCCAGCTTGCTCAAGCCTCTTCCACTTCCTAAGGATCCCTGATGTGAACCCATATTATTTTAATAAGAATTCATGTCTTTATGGCACAAGTTCACATATTTTATCTGATGAAGGCTACAAGAAAAACGGGAAGTCACGATTTCTGTGTGTGGAAGTACAGAAGGCTCGTATTTGCCTAATACACAAAGTCAGTTTGTGCCAAAGGCCGTATGAGGCACTGTGCTCACTGAATATCTGCCTGGCTCCTTCAAACCTTTGTCATTAGTAACTCTTATCAGAAGAACTGATAACATGGTGCGATGACCAATTAAAAACGTATAATAAAGCATCAAAGTCTTTCAATAGAGAGCTTTATAAAAATTAATCAGTGTCTCTCGTCTACTCCCTCCCACTTTGTCTGCACAGCTTTCTCTCCTTTGGAATCCTTCGGGCCGTCCCTCCGCCTTTCTTCTTGCAGATGGCAGTGGGGCAGAAAGACTATGGTTCAGAGAGGGGCCTACTCCCCACTTTTGCAAACTCAGGCAACTTATCTAAACTTTCTGTGTCTGGTGTCTGAGTTCCCACATCCATTAGATCACAATGAGGACAGAGACCTCAACAGCTTATCAAGAGAAACAAATTATCTTTAAAAAAAAAAAAAAAAAATCGTGACTTGAGTTTCAGGTCTCCAGTTCTTCACCAGAAGATTAAGGGAAGTCGTCATTTTATGTTGTTCTCGCAAAACCCCAAATTAACAAATAGTCTGGTCTTTGAAAGAAAAAAAGCTGAAAAGACACAGAGAAGTTTTAACTGGAAATGACAATTAATATACTCAACCAACAGAAAAAGTACACACTTAGAACTGAAACCTTTTAGAACCACACAGCCCTTGAACAACACATACCGCTATTGAGACTGGAAACCCCCAGAGACTGAGCCGAGAGCAGGGTCAGACGGTGCTCGGCATCCTGGATATAAGCCATTGTGGTCATTGGATAGACATTTGCTTGCAGAGGCAATTTTCTCATTGTCATTCTAGGTTGAATCTATAAAAAGTGAAATTTACATATGTACTTTAAAAATGTTGTGCTAGCACACATGACTTTTCTTCCAAAGAGAAAAAGACACAGCTTCCTTTTTGTTCAAGGGAGAAAATAATTTAAAAATTAAAATACTTTTTTTTTTTTTTCTTTGCAGTTTTTGGCCAGGGCTGGGTTTGAACTTGCCACCTCCGGCATATGGGGTCAGTGCCCTACTCCTTTGAGCCACAGGCGCCACCCCAAATTAAAACACTCTTTAAGATAGTATGAACAAAAACCACAAGGATCTTAGAAGACAATTTTTAAGTGGGAAAGGCAGAACTTGTCCAGATTTTAAAAATAGGCATTTTTACTTAAATTCAGAATAAAAATGCTTAACAAAAGTCTTCTAGCTCTCCAATATTTGCATAAAACAAATTATAAAGGTATTAAGCATTCATTTCTCATCTAAATCTAACACACAGCTTTTGAAATGAATGCTAAGCATAATAGCTCTCTATCCTCTTTCAAAAAATATCTCTTATTATTCTTGAATCAGTTTTAATAAATACCACAGATCTCCCCAGCAAGTTCTCTAACATATTACTTTATAATCAAATGCATACTACGTATTTATATTTAAAACCATTCAATGCTTATTCTTCTTGATTAGTTTCAATGCAGATAGTTCTAAATTCTAATTTCTTATAACTTAGTACCTGAATTAACTCTAACTTTATTTTTCGAGAGAGATTGTTGGTAACTCCAAAACCAACTTGGGTCACGGTGACTGACTCCAACTTCAGGGCCCTGCTACTGGTGAATCTTTATTACAGCACATAAAAATGCCATCTCCTCATTTAAACTCACAAAATGGTGCCGTGAAACTCAAGAAAAGGAGGGTTACAAAAGGTACAAAAGATCACATAGTAGTTGATGTGTACTGAGTGCCTGTTCACAGAGGCATTGTTCTGAGTAATTTTACAAATCTGCTTTTTAATCTTTCCAACAACACTGCAGTATGTCTCTCAATTTTACTGGTTGTACTAGGCTGAATAAAGCACCTCCCCGCCGCACACACGCACAATTCATGTCCACCCCCAACCTGTGAATGTGATCGTATTTTGAAATAGTCTCTGCAGACATAGATGAGGTCATACTGACTTCAAGTTGGCCTTAACCAAGTAACTGCTGCCTTTGTAAAAAGAGGGAAATTTGGACAGAGACACAGGGACAACACTCTGTGGCAACAGAGACAGAACTGGAGTGATGCATCATAAACCAGGCAATGCCAAGCTGTGTCCACAGCCACCAGAAGCTGGGACGCAGCAAGGACGGGTACTTCCCTAGGGTCTTCAGAGGCAGTAAGACCCCACCAACAAATTGATTTTAGATCTATCCTCCATTACTATAAAAGAATAATTTTTTTGTTGTTTGAAGCCATTCAGAAGGTGGTAATTCTACGGTGAAAAAAACAACTGTAAAATGTTAAAAAAAAAAAAAAAAATCTTGAAAGAATTCTTCATTTCTCTTTTCCAATCCTGATTTTCCAATTCCAACTAATTGGTATACTTAAACTTATAAAAAAGACATTTAAAATTGCCACAAACTGTGTTGTTACTATCCCCCCACTCCCTACCTATGGAGCTACATTTCAGCTTTGCTCAAGTATTACTATTTTCAAAGCTTAAAAATGACTCGTTTTAAAAGAAATATTTAGGTTACAGACTTGAAAATAATATTTTCCTATTCAAATGTTTGAAGCCCAAAAATAAAATTCACATTTTTTGTTACTCATTTTTATTAAGTATTCTCATTCATTTGTACACCTACACACACAAATAATGAGATTTTAAGAAAAGATTTTCTTTTGTATACAAGGAAAATGAATCACCATAAAGTCAAGATTTCATATGAAAACCAAATAGTCATAGTAGAATTAACATGTCAATTCAGAATGTATGCTGTAGTTCTCGTGCTTTGGAAAGGCTTAAATTTAACTTTTGCAGGATATTATAGAAAATTATTGCAATCTTTTTCATTCATCCCAGTTGAAAATCAAAGTAAAAGCATTTATTGGGAGATTATTTCTATTCATAGCCATAGCCAGAAATTTTTAAAACCATTCATGTTTCAAAGATATGTTCATGTTTTTAATAGTATTATTTCAAAGACATGCTGTCACACACATATACACAGAATACAGTCTAGTTAACAAATGAGCTATTATATTGAAGAAATACTCTGAAAAATTATATAAATCAATTTTCTTACTACTATTTAAGACTATTTCATGAAAATGTTGATTAAATACACATCCACCCACATTTCTAAATAGTTATGCTTATGCTGTACATATACATGTGTGTATAAATGTACACATATACACACATGTCAATAAAGACAGGGAAAGAGTTTTCCTGAAATTTAAAAAAGACTATTTTTAGATCATACATTTAAAAATATATAAGGGATAACCTAAATATGTATAGACTAATTCTTGATGAGGAAAACAAAAGATATAATCCATCAATCCTTAATTACCTTAATTACATTTCCTTTCTGGGGGACACACACACATACACACACACACATATATATTTTAGCATCAAGGAATTTAACATGTATACTAGTCACCAAATCTCTCTTTAAACAAGTAAATCCTTACAAATAGATGTTCTAAAAAATGGTCTCGCAAATATTTGTTCTAACTTTGGATATCTGTTTGAATATAGAGTCTGCAACTGTGTGTCAAAATTGTTTTATTTTAGAAATAATTTGAAACTTTAGATAGTATTTTTTGATACTAACTGTCCCATTATCATACATAAAAATTACACACTAAAGCAACTATTCCTTAGACATTTTAAAGGGAAATTACCTGGTATCCATTTAGATCAGTATAAAATCTATTTTGGCTTTTTATAGCAGAAGAAATTCTCATTGCAATCTCACGATTATATACTTTTCGGATGTCCACAATATTGGAGATTTCCACAGATTGTCCTTCTATTCCTAAATTAAAAAAAAAATACACAACAGAAAAAAATTAATTGCCCCAGATTTCATAACTACACTGTATAGAACTTCCAATATTATACACATTTTCCTGTTTTCTACTTCCTGTCTTACCATCTCTCATACACTAAATGGTATAACAATTTAGTTTTCATTATACGCTCTATCAGATGGTAGACAGTATATATTGAGGGGCACAAACGATTCAACAGAAGGATGAAAAGTTTGCTATGAGACACATGAAGATGACGTAGAACAAGTAAATGATTCTCCAATGAGGTCTAGAGGGAAAAGAGACTATGAAATGAGAAAAGATCAGTCCCCCAGTCCCTGTATCACAGGGCCGCTCCAGCCGACTTCTCCACCATTCTCCCCTTACACACTAGAAACCATCAGCCAATAAAATTTACATTCTGTTGGTTCAAGAGACAGCATATTATTACCCACATCTATTTCTAAGAAAAGAGAAGGAGATCTAATGAGATGATTTATGGCTGAAAGTACTATTAACATATTAGTATTTGTGGACAATAATCTGGAGAGCTCCCCAAAAGTGAAATCAATTTTAGTTAAATTTGGTATTTCCTAGGACTCTTCGTTATAAAGCAATTCATTTTGCCCCCTCCTGTTTAAAGTAGAGGACAGTTATGGGAAATCCCTAATACATCAAAATTTTTTTTGGTAAGCCTAAAATGTTTATTACAATAGAACCTCTTTATATTGACCACTCAAGGGTGGTTCGTTAACAAACTAGTCAGCACAAGGAGGTGGTCAACATAAGGAACTAGGTCTATTGTACAGATAAGTAATGTGGTGCATGTCTGGGCTATGAAAGTGGGAGGTGGTCAGTTATAGATGCTCTGCTGTATTTTCTTTATTATTATTATTAAATCATAGCTGTTTGTACATTAATGTGATCATGGGGCACCATACACTGGTTTTATAGACCATTTGACACATTTTCATTACACTGGTTAACATAGCCTTCCTGGCATTGTCTTAGTTATGGTGTTAAGACATTTATATTCTAATTTACTAAGTTTCACATGTATCCTTGTAAGATGCACCACAGGTGTAATCCCACTAATCACTCTCCCTCCACCCATCTTCCCCTTTACCTCCCCTCCCTCTCCCTGTTCCCCCTATTCTTAGGTTATAACTGGGTTATAGCTTTCATATGAAAGCCATAAATTAGTTTCACAGTAGGGCTGAGTACATTGGATAATTTTTCTTCCATTCTTGAGATACTTTACTATGAAGAGTATGTTCGAGCTCCATCCATGTAAACATGAAAGTGGTGAAGTCTCTGTCTTTCTTTAAGGCTGCATAATATTCCATGG
>CAUYPK010168714.1:0-17372 GCA_963574355.1 Loris lydekkerianus
ATGTAAATGTCTTGGCACAACAACTAAAAAAACGCCAGGAAGGCTATGTAGACCGGTGTGATGAAAATGTGTCAAACGGTTTATGAAGCTAGTGTATGATGCCCCATGATCATATCGATGTGCACAGCTATGATTTAATAACAATAAATTAATTAATTAATTACAAAAGAAATATTTTAAACATTGTTTTGGATGGTTACATGCATGTTCGTAATTGTCAAAAATAATAGAAATAATCTTCACATTTTATTATATGTAAATTATACCCAAGTACTACTTCATCAAAAAGGAAAATCATAGTGACAATAAATATAGTTCATCAGCAGTTACCTTGACCCTTTCGAAAAATCGTTTCATTAAGTGGAGCGGAGAGAGGATGGGGGTCACAAAATCTTATCAGTTACCATTTTCAAGTAGTGACTGTAGGCCATGCCATAGCAATAATAAATGGATTACTTCATTTAAAAAAACTTTATCCCTTTCACATAGGAGAAAAGAAACAGAAGCTTAAATAATTTGCCTAATATCATATGGCTAGCAAATAGTAGACCCATGAATTAAAACTCTGACTCAGGAATTCTCAACTTTTACCACTCTTCTGGGGTTCCTTCACTAAACATGTTCCTAACATGAGAAAAGTATGTTTGAAATCTGACCAAGTAAATGAGCAAAACAATTCACAGAAATACAAGCTAAAAATATCTGAAATTTCCTTAAAGAACCATTCAAATCAAGTCAAATCAGAAAAAATATATAATTAAACAATAACAAAATACCAAGCAACACTCGTTAGAACAGCAAAAATTGGGAAGGAGCCGTGATGCCAACTACTGCTGCAGATGCGCTGGACGAGAACATTAGCACGTGGGTTATGCCAATGTCCTCAGCCATTGTGGAAGTCATTCTGGTGGTACTTCATGTTATTAAGGGAGCATATCCCTTATAATCAATCATTTCCAGCCCTCAGTACACATCACAGACACATTTTATAAGGGGACCTGTACAAAGTAGCTGATTGCAGTGATGTGTCTGTGTGCCCATGTGTGTGTGTGTGTGTGTGTGTATGAGTATATGTTTATGCACATTGTAAGCAGAGTTGAGGGATGATCAGTAGGGAACAGATAAGTACTATGTTACAGATCCAATAAAACATACTGTGGAAGAAATGGACTAGGTGTAAAATCCTGCACCTTTAATTTTGAAGAATAAAATAAGAAACACAATGGAAGTACAGCATAATAACATGCATGCACATTAAAACCCTACATGCCCAATAACACTATCTAGGATATAAATATACAGAGGTTGCCAGAAAATGTGCAGACATTTTAAGAAATGAAAAAACTGTATTAAATTTGTAATACTCCACTCTTGTTTGACTTCTGAAATTTTAAGAGGTGCTCAATATGACTTGTCTTCATCTTTTGTTATTGGTGTTCATTTAGTATTACAATTTTAATACAGTTTGTTTTCCTTTATTAAAATGTGTCTACATTATTTGGGACCCTCTGTGGATAGACATACATACTGATGAGCGTACATACTGTATGGTGAAGGTCTTGAGGGGGGAGAGTAAGACAAACAGAACTCAGGAACAGAAGGAAATGAAAAAAGTATTAAGCAAGGCCTTTCTCAGATCAATCACTAAAGAGCTAGCTACATGTATATGTTTGTGTGTGTGTGTCTCAGTGTCTGAGAGGGATTCTGTTGTCGCTGGAATAGACCAGGCTGAGCTAAGGGGCCGTGCCTGCCTTCTAATACTCCCCAAGCTGATGATTGACCTGCAGATGGCATTGTCCTAGCTTCTACAATAAAATAAGCAAAATCATCAAATGTTTGGATTCCAGAATGTCTTCATTCATTTTAGACACTGTATCTCTACATCTAAGCACTGAGTGGACTTAGGGTTGGTTTTATTCAGATTTCTATTGCAGTTTGCGCCTTCTAATGGATGAAAACTCACAGAGGAGACTACTTTCTATCTAAGGACAACAAGTGACACACTGTTAAATAAATGATAAAACAAAATGTGTATTCCATGCTTAAGTTTATGGCACACACAAGGCAACAACATGTCCTTCTCACTTATATGGCTCTGATGACAGTAGATACTAGAAAACTCGAAACAGTGGAAACTAGAAAGCTCAAAATATAAGGTGGATGGGAATGCTGTACCTGAGGCAAGTTTTGCAAAAGGAAAATGCTAAATCATTGCCTGAAAACTCTACCTGAAAGCAGTGACAGGTTCTCATCAAGAGGCATACTAACTGCTTTGAACTGGCAGTAGAGAGATTGTCTCTCACATTGTTATCATTGTAGATTCATATTGATTCGTTCTCTGTAGTTGAATTATCTTTAAAAAATTTATGGTGCATTTTTATGGCAATAGCCAGTCATGCATATCATTAGTGTGATAGCAAGGAGCTTAAGACAGGAAGAGACTGATGGCTTTTCAATTATTGATGTAAATGAATTGCCAAATGTAGCTAGTTTAAGAAATGCAATAAAGAGCAAAAGTCAACTCTTAGGTTCCATGAGCATGCACGCATGCGCACACACACAGACACACAACCACAAATATAAACAAATTTCATATTTCATCTCAAAGGTATGTGAAGGTGACAATTGAGTTATTTAAAATTTCTGATTCCTTCTAGAATTTTATATCAAGAAATGAATTTTTTATAAAACCAAAAACACTGTAATTGGCATTTAAATGTCAGGGGAGAATACACTGAATTTCAAGTTTGGAAGAGGCTTCATAGGTTGTCAAATTCAGTCCTGTCCTTGGCACACAGAATCCCTGTCAGTGCCTCTAGTTGGTGTCAATATCCTTTGCTCAAACATGTGGTTTAACTAGAAAACGGTGGCCAGTGCTCTTCATAGAATGGAAGTCACTTCATGAAGACAGCAGACTTAATAAGTTTAAGAAACATTACTTGTCTAATATAATATGGATTCATCACTGACTTTCTGAGTTTTACCCAATGGCTTTCTGGAGATTCCCTGAAGAAATTACTTCCTCCCTTTAAATGTTATTTTTTAATCTCTAAAATGGAAGTGATAGTAGAAATATTTTAGGAACTTAAACAATAGAATGGATTACAAAATGTTTGGGTTCAGCTACTTGACATGTTTATGCTGGGATCATTCATCTCTATGTAAGCGCCATGGCCACTAACTGGGCTATATCACTCCCTATCACCCTAAAGCACCACAGTGAGTTCCTATGCTCCACATTCAGTTCAGGTGTCCATGTAACTTAGCAACACCTGTCCTTAATTATTTTCTATTGTCTTCAGTACTATTCTAAAATTTCTCACTGTCTTCAAGATGCTAACCAGACTCACTCATTTTATATACAGTAGACACTATTAGTCTTTATATTATGAAGAAACTTAGGAAACCAGATACAACCTACCCTAATTCCTCAGGTACCCACTAACAGTAAATTCATTAAATTCCTTTCCTCTTTGGCTTTAAGTCTTATATCAACCAATGATATTGCTAAAGATCAACCAATGATCTTATGTACGTTCTTTGAGTCATTTCTTCCCCAAATGCAAAATCATATCTTGAGTCCATATATTTGTTTTGTTCTTCAACCCTATGCATCTAAATATCTACTGGGCATCTCCACTGGGGTGTAGCTGGAAAACTCATATTCAGCATGTCTTAAATGGAGTCCTGATTTCATCTTCAACCAAAATTCACGTGTTCATGTAGTGAATCTACCTAGTTACTTAAGCCATATACTTGTATATATCATTCTTGAGCTCTTTCTTTCTATATACACGGTACCTAATTGCCAAGTTACATGAATTTGACCTTTTAAATGATTTCTTGAGTCCATTTGCCTATTTCCAACCTAATAACTAACTATCTTAAATCAGTTTGTGCTGGCCAGTTTTTCTGACTCCTGTCTTGCTTTTCTAAAATCTAATTTCCATGCTACCCGGAGAGTTTCAGCTATCCAGCCCTTATCTGACACCATTCAAAGGTTAATCCTCTCATGAACTGGTCCTGCTTACCTGTGAAGCCACATTTCTGCACATTGTCCTCTCTTCCATGATGCTGCTGTCAGGGTAAGTGTCGTGTAGCACCCAACTGTTGTCTACAGTGATTCTGCAACATTTATTTGTCTTTCTATCTTCTTGGATGCCTCTTATCTCTCAGCCTCACTCTATCAGCCTCCTGGAATCTTCCTGACACTTAAGACTGTGTTTGGTACCCCTCTCTATCTTACATATTATTCTGAACTAGAGTTGTCTCTTTCTTTGTTACTTTTCCCACTGAAGTGAGAAATTTTAGAGGGTAGGAATGTCCAAAGAGTAATTGGAGATATAGATTTTTAAAGAAAAGATGGGTCTATAAATAAATGATTATGAAGTATGAGCATAAAGATGTGTGTTGAAGCATGTACATGTGACCCAGAATGGCAGGACAGCTAGAAAACACAGCCCAGCCTTGGGGACACTGCCCACTACTTAGACCCCTCTGTATGAGATGGATGCCATAAAAAAAAGGAAAAGCAATTTTTAGGTACACTGTGAGATTTCAGGGCAAGAAGAAAAATGTGAAGAAAAATGGAAGTGTGGGCATAAGGCAAAGAGATTTCAATGTGCTGAAGGCAGATCCCATTTGTAGAGCTACATCTAATCCATAGAGAGAATTATCTACCTGCAATTAATAAGGATGACAAAATAGGAGAAGCAGCATCAAGGACATTGAAATTTAGTGTGATATTTAGACAATGCAAGTACAGAAGCATATTATTAGGATGAATTTATCTGGGGAAGAAAGTGAATGTAAGAAACAAAATGAAAAATGAAATTGCACATCAAAAACAAAGAAAGTATTGTAATAAATAAGATTCACAAAAGGAAAATTTATTCCTTTTACAGATCCTTTATATCAGATAAAATTGGACTAAAAAATCACAGAGTATAAAGTACGACTGTTAAAAGACCTTTTTTTCTGAGCTTCCTTCTTATCAAAGCCTTGAGATTGCTTCATTCACTAATACCATTGGGGTTATTTTTACACAGGTTAAATCACCTGTTGTTAGAATATGGTTCTGGGTCACTACACAGTGAATTTTAATAAATTAAACCTGCTGTCCTTTTCAACAACAACACATGGGTCAACAACTATGATTAAATTGTCTATATTAATAAGCAGTTATCTCTAGTATAATTATGGTTTCCTTTAAATGCTTTGTATAAATGGGGATGTCTTTAAATAGTCTCGAAGTTATTTATATTCTCACCTTTGATATGTCCTGTATGCTCAAACATCTGTGTATGGATTCCCAAGAGTTCCAACTTCAATTTTAATTTAATACCCTGAGTTGCTTCTTTTTTCCTTTTTTTTTTTTTTAAATAAGGAAATAGAACTGCTAGTAACAATGGTCAGTAGAGCAAAACCTGGGTTAGAATCTCAGCTCTCTAAGCAAATCTTTTATGTTGGGAATGTTGTTAACCTTTCTGTGACTCAGTTCTTCTAAAAATTAAATTAGTTAATATATTTATAAACGATTATACGAAGATAACATTTTGTAAAGTTCTTAGAAAAGAATCTCGTACAAGACATACACTTGATAATTTAACTATTATAATTTTGTTTTTCTAGTCCTTTCTTTTATATAGAGATACAATGCTTGATTTTTGTTGCATAGATATTTCCTCAATATCAAGAAAGTAATTAGGCAGTGAGGAAAAATGTAAAAAAGAAAACAGAAAATATGAAAAAAAAAGGAAAAGGGCATACATTATACTATATAACTTACGTGGTACGGTAGCATAATATTAGCAATTCTTTGCTTCAAACTCAAATAGAACATAGACTCCAACTTGTACATTCTCTATTGCAAATTCTGAACTTGTACTACTGATGAAGACAAATTATTATTTTTAGATGATGGCTTGGTATGCTTGTCCAAAAAAAATTTTTTGAGAAAAAATTTATTTAACAAGCTGTGAGAGAAAGAGTCCAGTTGCAATAATATAGGGAAATTTTCACTGAAGCCTGAGTTTCATCTTTTGAGCCTTTGTGAAATATTATGTCCTCGAGAATTTGACCATCTAGAAGCTACTGACAAGGATGGATGTTATTCAAATGGTTTTTATGGTTGTAGTTCCTAATGTGATGCATGCTTGCTTCCTTTTCAGATATACCTGAGTGCCTATAAATCACCAGAAAGCTGCTAGATGCTGGGGATACAAAGATAAAGAACAGGCAGCTATCTTTGCCCTCAATTATTCTTTCTAATTGCTGGGGAAATATTTGCAGAGATAGTTACAGAAATGGGATCTGTAAAAACACATCTCCAAAAGCAGTATATGAAGGGGAGAGGGTTGTAAAAAAAATGCCTTTAAAGCACATGAAATATGTGATTAAATTTATTGGGGATGGGACAACAAGAGGACAGAGAAATGTATTAGTGTAAAACTTCGCCAAGTGAGTGATGTCAGTATCAAAAGCCATTTGTCCTTGTGAGGGGCACATGAAGAGTTGGGTCCGAGGTTCAGTAGAGACCAGGCTGCAGGTTCCCAGTGGCCCAGTTCACATCTGGTTGTAGATGGTCTCATTCACGAGACTGAGAGAATTGTACTTTGTCCTACGATCATTGAGGAAATAAATACTATTGAGATTTAAAACCATAAGATACATTTTGTGCAGAGGAAATACTTGAAGAAATTGGCCCGGGAGAATACTTTATGAGGAGGACCCCCTGGGCATTTGAAGCAACATCAAAAATACATTACTGGGATCTGATCAAACTAAAAAGCTTCTGTACAGCCAAGAACACAGTAAGTAAAGCAAGCAGACAGCCCTCAGAATAGGAGAAGATATTTACAGGTTATGCTTCTGACAAAGGTTTGATAACTAGAATGTACAGAGAACTTAAACTTATTAATAAGAAAAGAACAAGTAATCTCATTTCATTGTGGGCAAGGGACTTGAACAGAAGCTTCTCTCTGAAGAAGACAGGTGCATGGCCTACAGACACATGAAAAAATGCTCATCATCTTTAATCACCAGAGAAATGCAAATCAAAACCACTTTGAGATATCATCTAACTCTAGTAAGAGTGACTCACATTATAAAATCCCAAAACTACAGATGTTGGTGTGGATGTGGAGAAAAGGGAACACTTCTGCACTGCTGGTGGGAGTGCAAGCTAATACATCCCTTTTGAAAAGAAGTATGGAGAATACTCAGGGATCAAAAAGTAGACCTACTGTTTGACCCTGCAATTCCTCTACTAGGTATATATCCAAAAGACCAAAAATCACTTTATCACAAAGATATTTGCACCAGATTGTTCATTGCAGCTCAATTCGTAATAGCCAAGTCATGGAAGAAACCCAAGTGCCCATCGGCCCGTGAATAGATTAATAAATTGTGGTATATGTACACCATGGAATATTATGCAGTCTTTAAAAAGATGGGGACTCTACCTCTTTTATGTTTATATGGATGGAGCTGGAACACATCCTACTGAGTAAAGTATCTCAAGAATGGAGGAAAAAGTATCCAATGTACTCAGTACTATTATGAAACCAATTTACAAACACTCACACTTTCATATGAAGAATAGATAACAACTATGGCTCAGTATGATGGAGGGGGTGGGGCATTGGTGGGGAGGTGGGAGGTCGATGGAGGGAGGGTGAATGGTGGGATCATACCTATAGTGCATATTGCAAGGGTACATGTCAGATCTATTAAGTATACAGTATAAATGTCATAAAACAATAATTAAGTAAATAAGGTGATGGATATATTAACCAGTATGATGTAAGCATTCCAAATTATATATGAAATCAGCACATTGTACACCATAAATGCATTAATGTATACATGAAAAAAAATAAACTTGAAAATAACAAAAAGAAAAAAGAAAAACTATATGACAAGGAGGAAAAAGATGAATCAGGAAATTCTAAGAGAAAAAGAAGGTGTGGAGGCCAAGAGAAAAATTTCCCTTCATCCTTTAAAGATCTGACAAAAATCAATAGACAAAACTCAGACTAACAGGAGAAAAGGCGTATAAAATTAATTTTAACATGCATAGCATGGGGGAATTTCAGGAGAATGATTACCCAATAACCCAATGTTTATATACTCTTTCTGATAGAAAGGGGAGATGGGGGAGATGTGGCAATTTGAGGATAAGCAAATGATTTTTTAGGGGGAAGTGAACGAACTTGAAGAAAACAGTGGCCTGGAACAAAGTCTTTTGCACCCACAGAGCTGACAATGGCTGGTACATGTTTCCCTATGCAATACTGAATAGGATCAAAATAAAAGAAAGTGGTTTGTGACAAAAGTTACCTCCAGGTGTGTTAACAGATGTCAGTCTTTCCTGTGATAGGAGTTAATGAAAACTCAGGGAAGGGACCCGAAGTAATTGTTTTCCCCTTTGTCTTCCCCTTTGTCAGTTCTGGACCTTAGGCAGAGAAGGGGACTTCAGAGAGAACAGCTACTTCAGCAGCTTCATTCACGTGCTTTGGAAGAGAGACAGAGGACAGAGAGTCAGGAGAGGGCTGGCACAGGTCAGATAGTCCAGCGGGGCAAACTGCCACATGTTGGGATATTGGTTTCTGAGCGCCAACAACAGCTGACACCACAGCAGTTTGGTGGAACTGACTGGGTAAATCTGTAATGGCATAAATCAAAGATACAGTACTCAACTAAGTGGGAAAGTGTAACATAAGGAAAAGACCAGGATGACTCTATGATTTCTAGTTGGATGATTGGATTATATCTTTGGTCTAGAGATGAAGCAACAGATTTCTGAGAAAAGATGATGGCTTTGGTTTTAACATACACGAAGGGGCTATGGTTGAACCAACAGCAGATGTTCATGGATTTTGAAAATAAGGTTCTGGAATACAGAGATAATTCTGAGTCTGAGGTAGAAATTCAGAACATGAGCAGTTAAGTGGCACTTAAAGCAAGAATAAAATAAGGAAGGGAAAGGGATGAGGGTTTATGAAATCTGAAGTTTAAAATATAAGAATAAGACACAGAGGGTGAGGAGATTAAAGGGAGTGGCCGTGGAGAGAAGAGGGATTGGTGACTTCCAAGCTGAGAGTCACGGAAAGACAGACTGAGCCTTGACGTGGTATCACATTCTCCAGAGAAGTCAAGTAAGTTAACCAGACTTAACATTTAAGATATCAGTTTCATTTAATTAATGTGTGGTATGTTTAGTTGTATACTGAAGTGAAAAATGAAGATGACCAGTTTAAATTCAAGATTTGGCTAATGCAAGAAAAGAAGGGTATTTTGGTTTGAATGGAGAGATAAACTCATATGTGAAGGCACGTTGTAAATTATAAAGACATTATATAATAAATATAGGATAGCACTGCCACGGCCAAGAGCATTCCTCTCCATTGGTGAAAAGTCCCATGGGAAGTTTCTAGCTGCTTTTGTTTTCCACATAGGCTCATACTTAATGAGGACTGCCTTTCTGTTTAAATTCCAAACTTCGTTTCTTGTTGAAAACGAGGAAACAGAAAACAAGCAACACTAAGTGCTGGCAAGTCCCAAGAGCCATGCACTTCTCTTGTTCTTTGAAAGCTCTCGTAGCCTTTGTGGAATCACCAGGGTTCATTCTAGCAACACATGAAAAGCATACTCTTGTTGTGACTATTCCATTCACCTTTAAAGAAAAAAAAATCAAGAAAACAAGAATAACTTAAAAGTCTGAATGTTTAGTTCTAGGCAATATTTTACTTAACATTCCACTCCAATCAATCTTGAAAACCAATTATAACTATTAAAATATAAGACTATAAAATATCAAAGGAGGCAGGCCTCATCTCAAACATAGTCTAGAGATTGAAAACACAATATCTTACACTATTGGTATGTTTGTGACAGTAATTTATATTAAAGAAAAAAAAAATCACTTGCATCAAGACTGTCTGTTTTCTATTCTTTCTGTGATCCTGTTTTGGTCCCATACAAACTGAGTTCTTAAAAATATCCTCATTTTCATCTTAAGGAAGAACAGGAACTGATTTTGTTTAATGTAGAGACAAAAACATATGTTCTTAACCGAACTGACAGTTCTGTCTCCAAACTGACCAATGTGCTGTCAACAGTCCCCGGAGGTTTTGAGAGACAATTTTCACCCCCAAACCCCGCCCTCTTCAGGTAAGCTGAGCATCAGTTTTGTGGAGTACATACAAAACCATCCTTAGCATTGTGCTAAGTGTGCGTGTGGTTTCAGATTATTTTAATAGTTTGTTCTGCCATACTTTCCTTTTACATTTGTAAAGCTCATATGCTGACAATGGGTATAAAATATGCCATGGTGGCCCTGAATTCCTCATCTCCTTCACAAATACCACGTCATTGATTTACTTACTCAATTTTTCCCTGCATTGACCTTTGGGAACTTTCAGTTGGCTCCTATGTCCCTTTGTATACTTCTGACATTTTGGGTTTTGCTTTGTTATTATTTTTGTTTTTGAGCACTGACTTATTTTCTGGCACTATAAGATGCTAAGGATCTAACTATATTTGCCTTGTCTCAATCTTTGAATTACCCATCCCTCTAAGAATCCCTGGCTCCGTTTATTGGAAAATGATGCTAAAAAACAAGATCTGGGCACCGAGTGTGCTCAGGGCTAAGCAGGTTTCGTTGCTTCTAGGCACTATAAGCTGAGAGAACAAATATACACACGTGAATACTACTCTGTATTTATATATGCCAATATATACTCCTATATGAAATCATCTGCTAAACATCAGTGTATATTTGTGCCAAAGTCTCCGATTCTAATCCATTATCATATGAATTATTCCAGCCTATATCCCTTCATTACTTATAACTTCCAACAGTGAGAAATCTGACTTCTACTTTTGCCACTGATTTACTTAAGTGTTAAATTCCAATATACACACACAATATACAGCAGTATTGGAATGGTTAACCTGAACTCTTATGGGAAACAACTTTAGTAAATGAACACAGTACTGTGTGCAATTTATTTTGCCTTTAGCCTTACAGATTATATTAATTTTCAGTTACTTAGGTCAAGTTATTTCTTTTGCCTTCTTCAGTGAGATTCATAAGTTTATAATGCCAGTTTAGATAAAGTTTTGGGGGGTATATTTTTCCTTCTTTTTAAATATAGTATTTGTTTTATTTCAAAATATTATGGGAGTATAAATGTTTCGGTGACATGGATCACCTTTATAATCCTAAAGTCAGAGTTATAAGTGTGTACATCATCCAGATGGTGTTCACTGTACCCATTAGGTAGGTTTTCACCCATCCCTCTTCTTTACTCCCTGTTTGATTTCTACTAATCGTATTTAATAATGAGTATATGTGGTGTTTGTTTTTCCATTCTTTAGATACTTGATTTAGTATAATGGTTTCCAGTTTCATCCAATTGTTGCAAAAGGCATTAATTCATCTTACTTCATGGCTGAGTAGTACTTCATGGCTACATATACCACATTTTTTAAATTAACTCCTGAACTGATGGGCATTTGGGATGATTCCACATCTTCACAATCATGAATTGTGCTGTAACAAAAATTCACATGAATTTTTTTTTTCCTGTGAGTTATTACCCAGTAGAGGGATTGTTCAATCAAATATGTCTACTTTTAGTTCTTTGAGAAAGCTCTGCACTGTGATCCATATGTCCACGTTGAGGATATACTAAGTTTCAGTCACACCAACGGGGTACGAGCGTTCTCTTTATGTTCATGCCAGTGTCTATCTAATTGGATGTTTTAATAACAAAAGCCATTCTAACTGGGGTAGGGCGATTTCCCATTACTATTTTAATTTTCATTTCCTTGATGATCTGTGATGTTGAGCATTTTTTTACATGTTCATTGACCATCTACCTCCTTTTGAAAATCTTCTATTCATGTATTTGGCCCACTTTTACTGGAGTTATTTTTTTCTTGCTCATTACTAGAATTCTTTATAAATTCTGGTTATCTGCCCTTTATCATATGTATGACTTGTCAATATTTTCTCCCATTCTGTAAGTTGTCTGTTTTGTTGATTGTTTCTTCAGCTGTGCAGGAGATTTTAGTTTAATCCAGTTCCATTTATTCATATTTGGTGTTTTCATGATTGCCATTGCATTTTTCTCCATAAATTCTGTGCCTAGGATGATATATAGAAGTGTTTTTCCAACATTTTCATCTACAATTCTTCTGGTTTCACAACTTACATTTATTTTATCCATTCTATATTTTCGTGAGTGGTGAGAGATAGGGATCCCATTTCATTCTTCTATAAGTGGCTATCCAAATTTGCCGGCACCATAGGGGTTCTTTTCCCCAGTGTATGTTCTTGTCTGCTTTGTCAAAGATCAGATGGCTGTATGTGGATGGTTTTATGTCTGCATTCTCTGAGCTGTTATATATATAGCCATTGGTCTATACCTCTATTTTTGTGCTAATACCATGCTGTTTTGGTTATTACAGCCTTGTCATATAGTTTTAAGTCTTCATGTGATACTTCCAGATTTGTTCTTTTTGCTTAAATTGCCCTGCTTATTCAGGCTCCTTTCTGCTTGCACATGAAGTGTAAAATTATTTTTTTCTAGTTCTGTGAACTATGCAATTGCTATTTTTATGGTGATTGAATTGAATTTTTAAATCACTTTATGTAGAATGGTGAAAGAGTGGATGCATAGATCAGTGAAGTAGAATAGAAAACCCCCAAGTAGATCTGATACAGATAATTCTTGAAATAGGGGCAAAGGAATTCTATAAAAAAAGGATAATCTTTGCATCAGAATGCTTGAACAATTCAGTGGCCTCAGAAATTAGTGAGGAAGGGAGAAGAGTGGAGGGAAGATTGATTCTACCAATTCATGATCATGAGATGTTTGTGTCATTCTGTGATTTCTTTCCTCAGTATTCTATGGTTCTCTTTGTAGAGCCCTTTCACCTCCTTGGTCAAGTATGGTCCTAGGTATTTTATTTTCTTTGTAGCTATTATGAATGGTATTGAGTCTTCGATATGTCTCTCAGTTTGTCTGTTATTGATATATAAAAGTGCTACTGATCTGTGTACTTTGATTTTGTATCTTGTGACTTTGCCAAATTTATTTTTCAATTGTAGAAGTCTATAGGTAGAATCTCTGGTATTTTCTAGATATAAGACCAACATCATCAGTGAAAAAACAATAGTTTATCTTCCTCTTTCCTGATTTGGATAGATTTTATTTCTTTTTCTTGCCTGATTGCTCATGCTAAGGCATCTAGCACTATGTTAAATAAAAGTGGTGACAGTGGGCACACTTGTCTTTTTCCAGTTCTTAGTGGGAATGCTTTCAACATTTCCCTGGTTTGTCTCCACCAGAACTCAGGTTGAGATTTGACCTCCAGCGATGTAGTAAGGGGAGGTGAGTCTTAGTGGGAGGTGTTTGGGTCATAGGAGCAGATTCCTTGTGAATGACATGATGCCATTCTTGTGGCAGTGAGCAAGCGCTCACTCTGTGGGTGAAATTGGATTATTTTTTATGGGAACTGATTCATTCCCTCAAGAACAGGGTATTATAAAGTCAGGATACTCCTCAGATTTTGCCTTTAGCCATATTCTCGCTTTCCCTTTCCCTCACTATAACACAGCATAGAAACCTTCACCAGAAGCCAGGCTTGTGCCTTTCAACTTTCTAGCCTGTCAAACCATGAGCTAAAGAAACCTATTTTTAAAATTTTTAATGAATGACCTAGTCTCAGTTATGCTGTTATAGCAACACAAAATGAACTAAGACATTAGGTAAATAATTTTTTGATACCCTATTCTGGAATCTTCTGTGTTTTTTTTTTTTTTTTTTTTTTTTTTAAACATGAAGGTTCATTCTTTGTTATTTAAAGTTCTACAGGCTGAAAAATGAATAGTGGCATATATCCAGCAATACAGTGTCATACAGAATAATGACCTAAGAAGTCCCTTGGGTCTCTAAAAATCCAACACATGCCCTTAACTCTGGAATACTGTCTTCTTAAAATACATTGTAGTTTTTCAATTTCCATAATTCAATTTATAGCCTTTTCAGACTGGTTATTTCGTTTAACAATTTGTGTTTAAGATTTATCCATGTATTTTCACTGCTTAATTGCTCATTTCTTTTTATCACTAAATAATATTCCATTGAATGAACATACCACAATTTCTTTATCCATTTACCTACTACAGAGAATGTTGGTTGTTTCAAGTTTGGGGAGTTTGTAAATAAATTGTTATAAACACTTCCATGAAGGTTTTGTGTGGACATATGTTTTCAACTCAAGGGTCAATGCCTAAAATTGTAACTGTTAGATCCTCTGGTGAGATTATGTTTAGCTTTGCAAGAAACTTCAAGAGTGCCTTCCAAGGAGGCTTTCCTGTTTTGCATTCCCACCAGCAATCAGAGTTTCTGTTCCTTTACACACTTGCCAAGAATTGCTAAGGTTTCTTTTTTGTTGGTTTGTTTGATTTTAACTCATTCTAATAAAATATGCAGGGGTATCTCATGTGTCTTGGAAATATTTTCTCACAGTTTTGACTTATGTTTTCATTCTCTTAGTACCACCTTTTGGAGAAGAAAAGTTTTTAATTTTAATAAAGTCTAACTTTTCAATAGTTTTCATAGTCATGCTTTTGGTCTTGTATTAAAAAATCATTATCAAACCAAGATCCATGTGCAATTTATCATCTTTTATATTAAATATTTTATAGATTTTAATAGAATTTTAAAAATTTTGTAGATTTTTATAAATTTTTTAAAAAAAATTATGTATTTTAAAATTTTCTCTTTTCTTTTCTTTTGTTTTTTTAAAGAGAGTATCGCTTTGTCACCCTGGGTACAGTGTCATGGTGTCATAGCTCACAGCAGTCTCAAACTCTGAGGCTTAAGAGATCTTCTTGCCTCAGTCTCCCAAGTAGCTGGAACTGCAGGTACCCCACAATACCCTGGTCTTTCTATTTTCAGTAGAGATAAGGTCTCTCTCTCTCTCTTGCTCAAGGTGGTCTCAAACACATGAGGTCAAGCAATCCACCTGCCTCAGCCTCCCACCACACCAGGCTAGAGTTAATTTTCGAGAATGGTGTGACGTCTGAGAGTGAGTTCCCTCCTCTCCCCCCTGCTTCTTTCCCCTTCCTCTCTTCATCTCTCTTCTCTCTCCTCTTTTCTTCTCTCTCTTCTCCTCTGTTCTTTTAGAGTTACTTTCTGTTTAATTGTTTCAGCACTCTGCTGAAAAGATTATCTTTTCTTCATGGACTTTCCTTTAATCCTACTTCAAAAATTAACTATATCTGTTAGATCTGTTTCAGGGTTTTTCTAGTCTACTCCAATGAGCTATGTATATACTCTTTCACAAATACAACGCCATCTTGATTACTATTTCTTTATAGTAATCAAGACATTTGTGAACCCAGAAACATATCTTTCTTCCTTAATGATCTGTATGACATTTTATTTTCATTGTTTGTTTTACTGAAGTACGTAAGATTTTTAGTAAAATGTTGAATAGGATTAATTAAACATGATACCCTTGGTTTTTCTTAGTATTATGGGAAATTGTTCAGTTTATCACAATTGAGTATTATATTGGCTGCAGGTTCTATGTACATGACACTTTTCAATCTTAGGACATTCCACTGTATTATAAGTTAGGGAGAATTTTTATCATCAATGGGTGTTAGATTTCATCACATGGTTTTTATATGTTCATTGCCATGATCATGTAATATGGTAGATTACATTGTTGACTTTTGACTCATTCTCAACAAAATCGAAAGCTGGTTGTTTGAGATAGTCAATAAAATAAAACCATAACCAGGCTTGACCCCCCCCCCAAAAAAAAAAAAAAAATAGCAAAAGAGAAAGAGAAGACACAATGACCAATATCAGAAATTTAAAAGGGGACAATACTACTAATACCCTACTCATTAAAGAATAAGAGAAGAATATTTTGTAAAATTCTATGTTTAATTCTATGTTTGAAAATCTAGATGAAATGGAACCGTCTCCAGCATTTTGAGAGACTGTATATGTGACATATAGATTTTTTTTCTAGTATTCTTCTAGATTTTTTTTTTTTTTTCTGGTTGGTAATGTCTACAGATCTTCCCTAGATTCAGTTTTAAAAATATATTGAGAAAGCTGAGCTAGCAGTTAAAAATATTAAACTGATTTCTTAACAGTTCCACTACAATTATTCTTCCCAAGACTTGGGAGTTTTTTCCTTATAAGAATTCTGAGACCATAGCTAATTCTTTGGTTATTTCTTGAATTACATATAGTATAAGTGTACTGACTTTAAGATCAGCTATAATTTGACCATATGCTAGAGAATTTTCTACAACTTCTAAAAATAGTTCTTCTGCAAGACATTTTAACTGGCAGTTCCATTTGCAAAATAGTTCTTTACCTATTAAATTTGCAAAGTTTTTATTAAAAAGAAAAAAAAAAAAAAAAAAAAAAAAAAAAAAAAAAGAGCTGTTCTCTGGTAATAGTTCCAAAGCTGAAGTGTCGGTTGAGACATGGAAAAGTGCTTAGAAAGGATAGAATTCTCCCTACTTGAGTGAATTTGGCAATCAAAGGGATGTGTTGCTGTTGCTCTGTATTAATGCAATTGATGGGAGGTATAGTTGATGTACATGTAAAGTAAGAAAGGTGTATTGTCAGAGCCTTATTAAAACTATGTTTCAGCTGGGCAAGGTGGCTCATGCCTGTAATTCTTGCACTTTGGGAGGCTGAGGTGGATGGATTGCTTGAGCTCATGAGTTTGAGACTAGCCTGTGCAAGAGTGAAACTACCATCTCTACTGAAAATAGAAAAACTAGCTGGTCATAGTGTCAGCACCTATAGACCCAGCTACTTGGGAGGCTGAGGCAAGAGGATCTCTTGAGCACAAGAATTAGAGGTTGCTATGAGCTATGACACCATTGACACTCTAGCCTGGGCAAAAGGGACTCTGTTTCAAAAATGACAACAACAACAAAAGCTAGTAAATGATAGACAGCCAGAACTCTGAAGGTACAAATTATATATCTGCTAAAAGATGGTATACAAAATACATAAAGAATGCTTACAACACAATAATAATAAGACCAACAACTCAATTAAACATGAATAAAATATGTGAATAAATATTTCACAAAAAAGTCATTATAAATCAAGAGGGAATTGTTGGGCCCTGCCATGTGCCTGAGGCCTAGTGCAACTTCCTGAGCCTGACTAGAACAGATCCATCGAGCTACTTCCGTGTAGCAACGACTCAGCAAGGCCCGGCCTGAAACTGCCTCTACCTAGATACAGCCAATGTGGTACCATGCCACTGGCCCGACCCTGTCACTCACCTCTTCCCCCGCCTTCTTTCCCTGC